>DWJN01000123.1:0-31321 GCA_018248895.1 Carystus phorcus
ATTCCATGAATATGTTCTCTGCTGGTTGCATCGGTTCGGACCTGGCGTAAGAGTCACGAAGTAAACTCTCCTGAATAACTTCAGTTGTAAATATAGTTTTCATGTCTATAAGATTTACATCAACGCCAAGTGGATCTGTCTGGAACTGGAAAAATACATGAAACGTTTAAGATATGATAATGAAATCATGTTGAATATTGACACATTCCGAAACCCACATTTATGTATAAATGTTATGTGTGTCAAAGGTTTTCAAAAGGATAAAGTTTTATATCAATTATAGTTTGAACGATATGTAATTTGTTTTATTCACTTTTCAAGATACATTGCATCAGAAGTCCTCATGTATACCTAATGCACATTTGTTTAATTCGCTGCGATTTCGTTTTGCTTTAATATTTATCGTCCATTACTGCAAAAAATGATAACTTACCGATTTAAGAACTTGAAACGCAGAATATTTTCCTAGCCCTGTAAGAACCCATTGGAATCTGAAATTTTGTGGGTAGATCGCATATCCGAACCACTGTCTTGAGATAGCTTCTGCGATGGTCATTAAAGCTGTCGTTCGTTGCCTTACAGAATGTGCGGTCTCCATAAGAATGTATGGCTCCCTGCAATTTGCAAAAATATTTGAAACATATACGACTAATTTGCTTCAAAGGCCTATTTGATTAAATTTAAAAAGATTTTAGAATTTTTTTAATGTGGTAATACAACTTACCATATGCAGACTGTGGACAATGCATACCAGTCCCTGTTAGTATCTGGAAGGGCGAAGACATGCATTTGCTCGTCCTGATTCAAAATAATTTCAAAATACGGCTTTTCAGTCCATTCGTTCAAATTTGTAAAAAAGAAATTGATCGCTGCTGATGCTTGTTGGTCCTGGCTGGCGACGCCTCGACGCACATAAAGCAAAACGTTAGCAATAGGCAAGTTGACGTTGATTAAATTATGAGCCACCATACCCCACGTATGTACAGGACCTAACAAAGGCATGAATATATGTGACCTGTATAAAAAAGACAAACTTTAAATGAGAACTATTTAGTCATAACTTCTATTTCGTCAATAAAGAAGAACATTGTTTCTTTTTAATTTGGCCTCTTTTTCACATTATACTTTTATTGGGATTCTGTATTCATTAATATTAAGCTGCCTATTATCTTTCATCTAAATTATAATCAATATTAAAATTCAAATTTCACTTACTCGCTATCATCTTCTAACTGCGAATTTGCAACTATATTATCATATTCAAAATCATTAAATGTGAATACAACTGACGAGGTGTGGTCTGGCTCATCGATGCATGGAAATACTCGTCGAGCGTTTATCGGATGCAGATTCATCGCTATATAATCACTGGAATTAGAATTACTCAATATTAAAATATCGAAGACTTAACCTTACAGCAGAGTAATCATCTTTATTTGAATAAACACATTCTACTCTCTATATCAGGAGAACTGTGAAATGATTGATGTCTTGTGTCGAAGTTGCTATGGTTAAAGAAATGATTGTACTTTACTAAGAATTGGGAGATATATCAATTAGACTATCATAATCACGAAATAATCCTATCACTAATAACCGCCTTAGCTTCATTTCGGCAAATCTATTCCATATAGCTGCATTACAAGCGAAAAAATAAATGTCTCACTCATAGATTTCTCAAATTTCTTCCATATACAGAAATCATAGCCACTATTTTATTAAATTTATATTTTAGATGTATATGTTCTATTAAATGTGTATATTAGATTAAAATGACAATATAATTACACGTCGTTAAACTGCGATATAAAAATCCCTCTGCCATCATTGCGGAGCGGCATAGTGTATTCGATTATAACCGCGTATTGTGTTCCTGGCTGAGGAGGTGTAATTATAAGTAACCCATTATTAACGAAAGAAACAGCATCTTGTGCATTTTCTTCAGAAAATAGTCCAACTTTGGTATTTTGAATATTTAAATCATTACAATGTAGTATTATCGGTGCCAATCTTGTCTCTGCTGTTACAGTTGTAGTTATAACCGCACGTCCATTAATATTATTGCCGTCTCGTGTAAATGTTACTACGTAATTATTCACTTGTAGTCCAGGACGTACAACAGACTCCCGTGAAACTTCTCTTACATCGCTCAAATTTTCATTAACGACTGTTATATTTTTTTCTTCGCTAGTAAAGTTTCCATTTGATGCAGGTAGTTGTATGTTTCGTTCTTCTTCGTCTAGTTTTCTTATTATAGCGACGTTTAAGTTATCTTTAATATCTGTAGATAAATGTTTATTAAGATCTAATTCCGATGTACGTAACACTGTTGAAATTGGCAGTGAGTTGGTCGTGATAATTACATACAAGTAACAAAAGAGAGCAAAATTCCACTTGAATGTTAACCGCACCATTTTTTTTAATAAAATGGGCGGCTCTTTCACAGCACCTTCACTTCCCATACGATTCACTACAATGGCTAACAAATAGGTCGAAGATACAGCGGATGAAGTACTCAGAGTGTTGATAGTGTCAATGGATAAATAAGATAACATACGGAGCATTTCGAGTTAAACGTGATGCCGATTGAACAATTTCAGACGATGAAGTAGATCACGTTAAATTTTTAGTTTAGATGCATAAAACTTTATCTGTTAATAATCTCATGAAAATATAATAATAAATGTTTAATTTAATTAGAATGTTAAATGTTTTTGTCTTTTTAATGTAAGGCTTTCGTTTCAACCTGTTTATGTTTACAATTCAATTGCTACTTCCGATAATATCTCGCTTACTGAACATACATGATACTACGCCGGCAGGTATGATACATTCACTTGTATTCTTGAGGGTATTATTTCCATTTTTTTAATTTCTTGTAATATATTAACTCGTAATATATAAAATATTGAAATCCTATTGGGAAATTGTTAACTTAATTATTACTTATTATCGTAAGTCATATATTTTTAAATTGATAAAAAATAACAAATTGGAATTGGATAATATTGAGTGTAGTCACTCCTAAAAGTTCCATTCTCGATGCCTTTGCTATGAGCAATATTTTTTGAATGCTAACTAAGTTCTATCATTGCTTAAGTATTAGCTTTATTATCAGTGACACTATCTTGAGCAGTATAATTTTTATCAGTATACTATAAGATTATTTTGGGAATATCCTATGAGCCGACTGGTTGATTCATTCTGGACTTTACTGTAAGCTCCGCTAAGATAATCATACTCATAAGTGCTTAGCAAGTAGTTCGAACCCGAAGATAATCTTTATTGTTTTTGGGCAAGAGCAACATTTTTTATTCTCATACTAAGTAATTTTTCCATAAATAAATTTATCAATGACATGCAAAAATAATCGAGACTAAAAAAAAATTACAACGATATGTAATTACCTTAACATAACATGAACATTTTACGTAATTACATGAATACAATATAAGAGAGTTTGATATACGAGTATAGCAAGTAGTAACATCTAGGTGCTGCCTCAAATTGTGAATTGCAAAAAACTCTTTAGAAATCAAATCATTTATTCGAAGTAGGTTTTTACAAACACTTTTCGAAGTTTCTTGCTTCTTCTTCGAAGACCACTCATCTTATGACTTGATAAAACGATGGCGTAGATGACTTTCGAAAAGTGGCTGTAATAACCAATTTCGAGTAAATGATTTGATTTGATTTCCAGGGAAATATCTGAGTAACATTTAATAACAAATGAATAAATATGTGCATTTATGATGAGTTCAAACCTAAACTACATTTATATTTAGTTACAAACTAGCTGAGCCTCCACTTGGTTCGCGTGGAATTTAACAAAAAGTTCAGTTCGCAAATTTACGATAAGTTATAATTCTAAGATAAAAGTTGCCTAAGTTACTCCTTATTACATTAGCTATCTTTCCGTGAAAGTCCTGTCAAAATCGGTCCAACTGACCCAGAGATTGGCCGGAACAAATAGACAGAGAGACAAAAATTGTAAAAAATGTTATTTATGTACCGTGTATACAAATGCATTCAGTAAAAAGCGGTTCTTTTTATATAACAAACATTTCAATCTTATTTATTTATGTGAATATAATCGTGCGTATATCAATAAACTCCTCTTAAACGATTGGACTGATTTTAATAACTTTTTGTGAGCTTAAATCACGATATCATACGATAGATTACTTTATATAGTAGGGTAACTAACATTTTATATTATTCATGCTATATTTGTTGTCAATAGCTACACCACCGTGACAGTTGTAAATACAATATCCGTTTAGTTTATTTAATAAAATTAGACTTTCTTTCAAGTCAATGATTAATATTTTATTGCAAATCCTTTTAAAGCTTAGACCAAGCTAAATACATAGAATAATTGTAAAGGCTTAAAGTCTTGTCTTTTTTTGTGAAACATCTATTGGCACCGCATGCGAGTAAAATCGAGGAGTATGGTGTGATGATAAATGGCATATCGCTCTCCTATGCTGTTTGGTATTCTTTAACTTCATGTTATTTATTGTATAATGATTTATTAGGTTTTCACTCAAATCAAGTTACGGGTCGTCAATTATACGTTTTAATTATACCCTACTGTAAATTCGCTTATCAATAGAGATTAATTTTGATATTTTTAAAGCATTGTTAATTTCAAAGTAAAAAGTCACAGGGAGCGTCCAAAATTAAATCATAAAATAAGAATGCAGCACCACTTACTCATTTTCACTATGCCCAACATATAATCCGTGGCCAGGTAAATCTAGAGATCCAGTATATTCAATAAGGAAAGTATATAACGATGCTGGAAAACCAGTATGAATTATGAGGATTCCTTCTTCTTCGTTTACAATAAATTCTGCTTCCATGAACGTACTACCACCAGCAAACGAAAAGCTAACAGACTCAATGTCCAAGTCAGTAATGTAAAACAATATATCCTCGACAAGAGTATCATGATCAATAATGGTCACGTCTGCTCTAACCTCTCCTGTAAAAGTTCCATCGTCGATATGAGGAGTTATTTCTACTTCATAGCTAGCTGCAATCATTCCTGGCCTTAAATTGTTATTCGTTGAAATCAAATTCCTCGTATTTGTGGCCACATTTTCACTTTCAATCTCATTTTTTGTAGCATTTATAACTTTTGAAACACCACTAACAGTACTAACATCACTTTGCACTTGATTGGATGTATCAAAATTATTTTTAATTGGCAACGACGACATAGAAGTTATAGTAAGAGCCAATACAAGTATCATAAAGGAACCCATAACGAATACACATTTAGATTACGATTCTGAGATTATTCACAACCAGTATGTATCCTTAAGTAGTACTTATAAAATTTCATCTTAACTACATGGTGACTGTCAAAATACTAAAAGGATTATGTGAATAGTTCTAACGTTTATATTGAGGTATCCCCAATATTTATTGAGATAAAAATGTTACACTTGAGATCATTGAAAAGTATGATTTATTATCGAAAATGTATATGGCTAATTCCTGGTGGTTTAGTGCTTTTCGTTTAAGTTTAAAAATATTAGAAAAGCAAGTTTAGATTTATTAAGCAGGTTTATTTTAAACGTTTCTAGTCCTACACATTAATTAGTACTTATTTAATTTAATATTTTTAAATAGTATTTCAAGGTAATAATAATGAAATGAATATCAACTGTCAGAAAAGTTGTTTGATGTTGTAGCTGTTAAATGTTTTTTTAATAACGTGATACTTTTGATGAACCTCAAGTGTACACGGTACAACAGTTGTCCAGCACTACTATGATAAATTCTTGATTGATGATAGATATATATTTGCACTTACAATCTTTTGCGCAAATTGTATTCTCACTTGGGTTTTTACTGTGTAAGAGTAAGTTTTATTTGAACAACTTTTATTATTTTAGAATGAGTTGTTTCTTAATATTTCTAATCTTCATTTACTTGAATTACTGATATTCAACTTCAAATATTTATAATATAATTATGTATTTTATCGCATTGTTATAATTATATATTAGCAAGATAATTATAACAAGAATGTTAAGTAACCTAAAGAAATGAAATAATTCTAATAAAGATTTTTTAGCAATTAATTTTAGGTTGATCAATGAAACTACACAATTCAAAATGTAAATATAGTTTCTGTAATGTGTAAATCAATATTGCAATTAGCAAGCATTTTGATTTAATTAAAAAAAAATAATAAAAAACTATATATTAATAGTTTCTATAAAAGCATTCTACTGTAATTGCAATACTCAATTGCTTCTTTATACGAAGACGAGTAAATAAATTAAAGTTCTTATTCCAACATTTATTAATAACAATAAAAATTATAATATTATATATATAAGAATTATCACGTAACTTATAATGAATAATAATTAACAGGAGTAATTGTAAAAGGTAATAACAGCAGAGATGATGATAAGGAAACTGGAGGAGAGGATATTAGCGTTACTGCCGTAGCTCTCGGTAAGCCAGGAGTTAACTATATTATAGTTATTGTTCGACCAAGCGATGGATGCAGCAATATTCTCTCTGATGGCCGCAATAGACGCTTGCTCCCCAGCCGAGAAGATCGATTGATGACGGTTGTAGAATGTGTCAATCTATAAATAGAATTGATTGATCGTGAGTTTATTCAAAAGAAACAAATTAATAAAGGTTTCAATTTTGATTTACTTTAAAATGTATAACATGAGAATATAAAAAAATATTTTCCCGCAACAATTGAACATATATTTGAATAAACTATAAAGTAAATAAAAGTGATATTAAATGCATTGCCTTAAATACATTGTTGCAACTATCTAATATCACAATAAAATGGACGTACAATTATTTTAAATTGAAGCTATGGAATTAAAACAATGACTCAGAAAAACGTATGTTCCCAGTTCAGTATCTGACAACTTCAAGTTGTATATTGATGCCTGAGTAATAGAATTACACTTATCAATTGGCGTTGATGTAAAACATCAAACTTTAAAGGAAACCGAAGAGAGCTCAAAATAAAATAGCTCTACTTCAGAACTGAAAAATACTTAGTATGAAGGAAATCTTCGTTGGAAAAATACTATTGCATAATATTCCATAAATATTAGTCATCTCTTACTTAGAAGTATCTTTTTAATTTCAAGCTTAATTTTTATATATCGTACTGTACGCATGTACTTTATCCCAAACATTTTGCACTTTTTAATTGTTACGAATAAATTATATTCTAATCAATATTGACAATCACTATTGATTGAAGCACTTACCCATGTCGAATGAGCACTAGACGTTAGTCTTCTGGCAAATGCATTTAAGATATTCGTCGTACCGGTCAAACCTTGAACTCTGTAAATTAAATCAAATACATATTAATATTAATAAAAAAAATATTTTGTTAAATAGAATAACTGATCTAATTTGATTTTGTGGGAGAAAATTATATATGTAATTTTTGTAATTTGCGCAGATCAGTGAATGAGTATAGATGGATAAGAAGGTTAAATAATTCGCACTAATTGACTTACTATACTTACTTGTTTCAAGGGGAATGACATAAAAATATTTTATTTTACCTTAAGACGTGCGTGCAAGATTTGTAAGAGACTTATTTCCAAACAGCTAGGCAGAATTGAGACAACATAAGGGCAGAATTAATGCAACAAAATATAGGTCGTAATTTTTTTTACCTCGGTTGAATCAAATGGAAGTTTTCAAGGACGAAAACTAGAGCGGCTTCCATGCCCTCTGGACTTGAGTTGATAACGGATACAAGAATTGTATGCCTGTCTTGTTCTCTCACGGCTGAAGTCTCATTGATCACCTGATTAAGGTAGCTGTAAAATTAACAACATAATAAACGCTTGTAATCGCTAGCTGGCACTATATTTTACAAAATGCAATTAACCTTAAATAAATTAAAACATAAAGAAACATCTTCATCGATTAAAGAATCGAAGATCGTTAGATATTTATAGAAATTGGTTCTGGAATACACAATTATACTCGTAATACTTCAAAAGAAGAACAAATTAATTGAAATTCACAATCATTTATTCATGCAGGTAATAGCTAAATACACTTATCCACGTCATTTTTAAGATTCTACCACCATTTTGGAGAGGTGTTTTAACATGGAAGAGAAGAAACGGCCAAATAATTAAATTTCAAAATTCGGCTAAAGAGCAGTCGGTGCATCTAGCAAATGACTACTCTATTCATGCACATCTGTAACATCATAGATGTCACTGATTAATTCTCAGTCAAGAAGCCCAGTTGCCCAGTCAGCCCAGTTGTAAACTTTAGTGTTTAAGTTAAACTTTTAGGTGTAAGTGGATCAATGTACCATTAATGAATTCAGTAATAATTTGTTTAGTAAGGGCATTTCCTTATGACATAGCCTTGCTAATAATTAAATATTTGAAGTAATGCCTTCCATACAAATAATAACTTACAAGTTACGGAGGTCAGCATTGGAGGTGCACCCGAGAGCGTTTAACAAAATAGACTGCTCGCTGGAATCGGTGCTGGCCAAATATAGTTGCCAAAGGAAATTGAAGTTGTCGACACTGCCTCCTCGAAGACCAGAGCAGTAGACGATGGTTTGAATATCGGGGTTGAGACGCGCAACTGTAAATATGATTCGTTTATAATTTGTGAATCAAAGAATGAAAATGACCAGAGAAGTCCATTGAAAGGTTTTGAATAAATAGTAATGGCGCTATCAAAAAAACTTGACATCATTAAGGATAAATATTATCTAATATTTTTAAAGATATTATCATGCTTATAAGAAAGTCGGAGATCAGCTTTTGGTATTGTAGCTATTTAATTTAAAGAAAGCTAAATTAAATTGAAAATTAAAAATGAAGATAAGTTAAATAAGTAATCACAGTGAAAGGATTCTAACTTCAACTTTAATGATAGTTTTACCCACATTGACGGAGTCGTGTTAATGCATCTTGATTTTCTAACATAAAACGTAATTTTTAATAGCCCACTTTGTCTTAATGATCTACCAATAGATTCTCCCGTCCCCAATAGTATATCACTCTATACGGGTAAAAATGTCGATTAACTATTCAGTACGTAAAATTTTGATATTTGAAAGGGACATACAGGATGACAAGTGTTTTAACACGAGAAGATATATCGAAAAATTTGAGTTAGTTATTGTTAAATTTACAGACTTAAAATGTTTTAAATTTATCGCATTTTTGGGAATGGTCGTTACAGCGCTACATACTTGTGTTATTCCGGAATTGTTCCAAAAGAGTTTGAGCGCGGTTCACGCAGTCCGCGTTTCTGTACCGGCAGTTGAGGTCTAATATGATGTTCCTATGATATGCAGTGACGTGTTCCTCTCCGGTCTGGGCATCAAATCCTAGTCTTTCAAACAGAGGTGCTGACAAATTAAGAATGTATGCCTGAAACAAGATTGATCCTATCAATATTAAAGCTTATCGTTCGTTTTTAACTCTCAGCGATCCACGGTTTTCTATTGGTACGTTACCATGCTGTATGCGATTATCCAAGAAATCTATGGACAACGATGACTTCGTTTTGTTGAGAACTTTTATAAGCACTGTTATTCACATACCTAATTTATTGATCTATGTCACACTTTGTCTTATAGAAGGTATCGCTGTTCATTGATCGAGCCGACGGTTTCGATTACTGTTATTTGCTTAAGAGAGGAATAGTTTTATAGTTAAAGCTATGTAATTAACGATTTACTGTTTCTTGCTTTGTATTTTTCATTTCTTTGTTCTATTTTCCTTCAGTGATGCGTTTTGTTTTGTATTTGTGATAGGCGGTGGTGACCACATACCATCACGAGGCTCACCTGAGTGTTTATCGGTTGCCTACCTGCCTGCCTTCATCAATTAATGGCCCACTACTGAGCTCGGGTCTCTCCTCATCTCTAACGACGTCTAGAGCATACTCCACTACGTTGAAATGCGGATTATTAAGTGGCCAACCCAAGTGTAGGAAGTTTTTAAGCCGCCCGAAGGTCTGTTCGTTAGATATTTATATAAAAAAACATGTTAAGGGATCTATTTCCATCTATGGGAAAGTCAGACTCCTGCAGGGCGTTTGAGAATTATTATAGATGATGGTGTCTCACCTGGAATAGCGCATAAGCTGGTGTTCCACTAAGCACGACGTCGAGGTAGGTGTACGCGTTGTTAGCCGATCCCCAGGGAATGTAATCTTGTTCAGTGCGCAAGTATCGTGAGAGACTCAACGGAACGTTGTAATTCTGAAAATAATTCCAATGTTAAATTGTCAAATATTAAGGTTTAACATTAAAGTAAGTTATAAAAGTATTAAAATAACGCAATACACTAGGATTAATTGCGTCATGGATGCCACGGAGACAACACATACAAAAAACGATACAACACCAATAATATAACTTTAAAGTTATACAAATTTGTGTGTCTGAAAAAATTTAAACAAGTTCCCTGTTAACAGTGAAATGAGTATCATCGAAATAATCTTGCGGCTTCATGTTTCAAAGGCGATGGCAGACAATTATTTTGAGACATTAGGTATTGCTACAGGATTACCTACTGATTCGGTTGTTAACTAATTTAACAGCAATATATTATCGTGTTTTATAATAGGTATAATGTTACTGAAGTTATTAGTAGTTTTTGACTTTCGTTAAGTGAGCTGTAAGTTCCTAAGACTAAATAAATAATTTTATATGACTTTGACATGTCCTAACAATATATTAAAGTGTAATAAATTTAATAGCAGTACGAGGTTTTTGACCAGGATATTCAAGAAAACCATTTTTTATAAAAACACACTCGTACAAATATACATACGTCTCTGCTTACCATCAGGTAAGACAGTAGTCAAGTATTAACTTAATATAATATAAAAAAAAACTGTTCACTATAACCGTTTATTTTAGGACAGAGTTTAAAATAAACACCGTTGTGGATTACATCACAAGGCAAAGTACGTGACTAAATTCACCGTCGACATGAGTCTACCCGAACCATCGTAAAGAGTTTTCCTTCATTAAAATTTAAAGGCTATGAAAGTCTTAAAATAAGTATAAACGGATATATCATAGAATCATTCTGTTTTGTTCATAACAATTCAACTGTGAATAGGCTGCTACTAATTTAATGCGCTTTGCCATCTAAGATCACACCACCACTTACCATCAGGTGGTATGGTAATGCAAAATTTTTAAGCGCTCATAGCCCAGTTGCGTTGGCTTGTTGAAGTCAAGCAACGGGGGCATTCAATACCTGGGTAATGACTACTGCCAAAAATTTCTTAAGCGTTTCCGTGCTTCGAAGGGCACCTTACGCTGTCCTAGTTGTTATCGTGGATAGCAATCAGTAAGTCAAGCTGGAGACCTCCGGCCAGCATAAAAACTTCCGACGTTTGAGTTGGCCCCTAACCGTTCCGACAATCTGCACTGGGGCAGCAGATGGAGTATGCTATAGGTCTCCTCAGGGACGAGGAGAGAGCCTTGCCCTGTATTTTGCCATTGGTAGTTTAGGTATAGCAACCTGCAATCATTGTTACATTCCCTATTTTTTTAAGGTTTACGCTCGATGTTGTAAAGATAAAATTCAATATGCTATATAAAATTTCACATTTTGTACAATTCGTTTCACAGATGTGCCTCTATCTACACAAAGCTTTAGTAAAGGAGGAGACTAATAGATTCTAATATGGCATGCATGCATTTCTCCTTGCGAAATGATTCTACAATTTATGCGTTCGCTGTCAAAAGCTTTGTAGCTTCTACAGCGCAAACAAACTCGTCCGTACATGACTTCGCATTTATATTGTACAATATTAGTACTCGTAAAATATTTTAGCTCACGTAAACTACTACTTTACTTACGAAATACTTCAGGCTGTAATATTTACTTCTTATTTTACTACAATACTAAAACCAATACCTTAACAAACCTTACTTAACTACAATAAAAGAAAACGAATACATTATGAAATAGGAAAAGCAAGACGTGATCGGTCGAATTAAGGAAATTCGAGAGCGGTTAGTACAAATATAAGATGGCATACATTTAAAACTCATCCATGCTTTCGGAGGTAAGAGATTACTTCTAGTTGACATCGATCGGTACGAATAAATGATTCTCTAGATTTTCCATCAAATCATCTAAACATTTTTATAGAAACAATATGTTAGAGTACGGTCATATCTGATACCATTTAACTGTCAATTTCCCTTCACATCTGAAAACCTCAATAACAGCAAGTCATGGTCAGACAATTTGTATAGACATACCAGTGTGACGTAAATATTGAGCCATTAAAAACTATATCGTATCCACTCGTGATCTCATAAATCATATAGGTATGTGATCACGTCGACCCCATTTTGTGAAATTGTGTCGAAAACTGCAAAAAGCGGTGTTCAATATCCCCGGTGTGATATTGGTGTATCGCCGCTAAATGCTACGAGATACTCCGAGCTCCCTGCTGGCGTAGAGCAAACGACAACAGACACTATCTTTACTCGAAATCAATTTGCTTATTCAGAATTCCGTACATCAGATGAGGTAATAATTTTATTATTTTCTTTTACATCGAAGTTTAAATACTTTTGGGATATTCTAGTATTTCCTGTGTTACGGGTGGCAATTATTACATTAGTAATACGTCATTAATACACATAACTCGAGAACAAACATTTATTACTGTCAGCTAAATACCTATAATTAATCAGTTATTATAACACTTTTACATTTATTGTAATCTCTACAGTTAACTAATCTATATGTTTAGGTAAGAAGCACACAGGAGCAGGTTGATTTTTGTTTAAAATATATATGTTTGTGTGTGTATACATATCACGTTCACTTATTCAGTGTCACCCACAGTTAACCCAGAGTTGCAATGTGGACCTAGAATTCTATTTACACGTTTTAAGAAAAATCTACCTCAATCACTATTCGAGAACAAGATTAAAACATGAAATACAAGCAATTACAATCGAATGTATGGTACAAATTATCATGATTCATGGTCAACTATTAATATTTAATCATTTTCAGAGGTCCAAGAGATGTACGCGGAGCTTTGTTCTTCGTTCTTTATTTGTCAAGTAACTTTGGTTCATATTCGAGATAATATATTTCAATACAATAAATCGTAGGATTTTCAATTATAATATTAGGCTAATGAATAATAACGACTCTCAGATCATCTCAGTTAACACAGATTATAATTATAATTACACTTTTGAGAACGTTGAATATTATCAAAAAGTTCGGAAGCGTAAACGACAACATACATCTAATTTTAAGCAAGTTTGACGCATACTTTGAACTCGATCCATCCATTTGAGAAATGCTTGAGTGCGTAGATAATATCCCAGGCACTTCAAAAGACAAGTGGATAACAAAGATGACGCATTTGAAACTTCCCAAGATGTTCAGAATAATTTATCTCTTACGGCATAGCTAGTACGACTAGTGTAAGCGTTTCTTAACGTTCTAGTTTCAGCGAAACATACAGGTTGTATAATACATAACGTTGTTACGATAAGGGAGCAGTTTCGAGACCCTGATATTAGTGGCCTAATAGGACTTAAACGTGGTGTACCCTCACCTAAATGTCAATCCTATAATTTAAATCGGGGCTACGAATATTTAAGCACTTTGATTATACGACAGAATCCCATGTAATGAATTTGCACCAATTTTAATGGTCAATGAATTCTGGTTCAATTGTGCTGAGTGGTAATCTGTTGGATTATTATTTAAAATATTGGTAAATTTGTGGAAAAATTAATTTATTTATTGGTACTGGGTTGGCCGAGCCCAAATTTTTTGGAGATTTCTACCTTGCTGGAAATTAAACCCAGGACCCTTCTCACGTCTCTGGTGTGGTAACCATTACGCAACGCGGGTAAATAAAGTAACCATTAAACGTAAATGAAATTTACCTTAAAAGCATAATAAACAGATTTGAAAATACCCCAAACGTGATTTAACAAGTCTATAAGTATATCTTCCAAACAATATTCTAAACTTATCTTACATTAAAACTTATCTTTGTCAAGGAATCCAAAATTATCTTACACATTGACTCATAAGTTACAAACATGTCATGTGTCATTTAAATGTTTTCGAAAGAAATAGCAAAGCAGCTCAGATAATAACACGAGTCATTGGCAATTTATACGCAAGCGAAGCGTCATTCGATCCTAGATGAAATCTCCTGACCTTTTAATATTTAACCGCGCAATTCCGGGTCGACGTTAATTTTATGATCATTTTCGACGAGATCACTTTCTTTAGTAATAAACTTGATGCTGTGGCCCAGGAAATATTTGATACTGATTCTTTAGCCTGTAGATATCTGAGGTTATTACTGGTTTTAGCTAAAATTCGGTATGATGTAGTGATCATTCCGCATCGCGCGTCGATAAATGAATTTATTTTATTTTCGAGGCACCAACGCACATGCATTCCTTTCTCGTATTTTTATTTTGTACAGTGTTTACTATAGGTGAGTAAAATAACTTGTACTCAAGACAACACCCGTAACTTTCGCAGGCTTATAAACACTTATTCGTAGATCTTCACAAGTCTTTTCAATCAATCGTCTTCTATTGTTTCTCTGTTTAGTTTAACCAGGTTTAGTATGTCTATTTAGGGGCTGAATATACATATATGTATATTTAGTTGAATATATATGTGTATGCTAGTGTTAATATATATGTGTATTTAAAGTTGTTGAAAAGATGTGCTGAGGAGTTTCTTTCGCCGTATCTTCTCCTCGATGTTAAAGAACCTTTCCGAAACGGTGGTAGAATCAAAAAATGACGTGCATAAGTGTATTGAAATAATATCTATATGAATAAATGATTTTGAATTTGAATTTGAATTTACAAAAAATGACTTCATAATTTGCTCTGCATAATATATTATTATTTTAAGTCCACTTTAATCAGGTTGTAATTTTATATGCCGTAGTATTATTATCATAGTTACTATCTATAAAAAGAAATGACGAAAAAAATTGTTAACGAGTTAAAATATTATTTCAATGGCATTTTTTACTTTCTTTGATTTTTGTCTTTCAATTTCCGTTATGAGTAATGCTAGTGCCTATATGGATTGACCAGATGACTACAGTTTAATATTTCAAGTTGCAATTTGATTACATTCAGTTTCGCTGCCGTGAATCTGAAAGCATTTTTCATTTCAGTTCAGATTTCATCAGCTTCGAATATCGTGGATTTCGGTGCCAATCTTAACCTTATTTACGTGAGAAAGAAGCCACTGATGCATTGACATGTCCACGCATAGTATAAGTTAGGTCTAATATAGATGCACTAATATGCTAGGAAAGTCGTAAGGGACTTTGCAAATTAAGCTTCTAGTAACTCCCAAATGGGGAATTGTTCATTGTTTAGATAGGCAAATTATATTTCAGGAGTTAAATAGTAAATAAATTGTGTATTCTAAGTGTTTTGATATGTATTGTTGTGTTTAGTTACATTTTATGATTATTTAAATTATGGCCTCAATTCGAAAGGGCAGGTTTAAGTTATAAAATTCCAAAAGGCCTAAAATGTGCAGTTTTAAATTAATAAAAGTAATGATTCTTAGACATCGGTGATAAAAAAATCTTGGAACAAAAATATCAGTATTCTCCATTGAAATCGCTGAAAATATTCCCGCATTATTCATATTATGGAAAACGAGAAACATTGGTTTTCAATTCCCGTTATTATTTAATATCTCGCGGCGCATTCTATCGTTCCGGCCCAATCGGCGTCCATTAGTGTTGAAATTTGTGATGCGCACATTTGCATTATTCAAATAAAATTAATGCGGTAATATAAATTTCTAAATTTTTTGATCACGTTCGTAAAGTTGAAAATTTTTGACATTATAATATGTGGACTATGGACTTATTTTGAGTTTAATGGGCCTCTAACGATGACCTTATTACATCTTTACTTATTATGTACTGTGTCACGATTTTCATAAAATGATGCATTTCACATTATTCACCGTAGGCATCATAAACTATTTTTAGGTTTCTATCGATATTTCTAATAGTCTGTATGTTTAGGAAGCAAAAATGCTAGAATGTTATCACTAATCAAGTTATAGGTATAAAAATTACAAGACAAGAGAATGGATATTTATTAAATGTAGCATAACTGTCATAAAAGAAGTCAAAATAGATCATCTACTATATTTCAATTCTATATTTCGCTTTTTCTGTCAAGCATCTATGATGCCTTTAGTGCTCGTCCACTTGTTTGTTTGCTGCTTAATCACTTTTTTAAGCTACCTATCAATATAAATCAATTTGCCGATTTGGATAAGCTTAAAGGTTATATTGGATGTCTTTAAAAATAAGCTTTCTGGTCGACCCAGGGGATTGTTGACCTTTAGTAACGTAGAACGTAATTTACCAAGAGAAATTGGTTTGAAAACTATTTAATAAATATACGGAAGGTCACTATGAAGTGGGTAATGTTCAAAGACGAGTTTGACGATGTGTGCTTGTAATCGAGTTTTATTTTAGAAATTTATTTTAGAAATGTTTACCATTAAATATGGTGTATCTAAGTACTCTCTCTAAATGAATATTAATTATTCTCTTAGGAAATTTATTAACAGATTTGTTGACGTGGTTTAATTTGAAAAATGTAACTTAAATTAGCCTAAAAATAATTGATTCTATAATGACTACTCAAAATACTTGCCAGTCGTCCATTACGCGCTAAGTTGAAGGAATCATCAATGATCTGAGCACGGTTCAGAACGTGGATGACCGAGTGATCCCTTGTCAGCACGTCTATGAGAGCGTTCCAATTCTGCAGGTCGTAGTTTACTCTGTAGTAACCTATCAACAGAAAGATTGTAATCACTGCAGGCATTAATAGATGTGCCAAAGAGTCATATCGTTGTCTCTTTAACGTACATAAAAGGTCCATCTTTTAGTGGTAAAATCAGAACATTAACATACATGTTGTTAAACCTTAAAGATGATTTGAGCTATGCTTTAACAAAAATCATCTAAATATTTCTGGAGAATAGTATATTATAGTAAGTGTGCGTCTATACAGCTACTACAGTCGCGATCGGTATCTGAATGGGTGACCGCTAGTGGCAAAAAATTTAACGTTAGGTAAGTTAGGTTTAATTTTAACGTAACGTTGGCACGTAAAACCGTCAGTTCCGGTTATTATGGTAAATAACATTCGTCAAGCCATGTCGGAGGCTTTCAGGCGGCTTAAAAACTTCCGACACTTGGGTTAGCCATTAACTCCTCCACCAATCCGCAGTGGAGCAGTGCTTAGTGATGAGGAGAGATCCCTGCAGTAGTGGGTTAATGGGTTGAATGCACGTCTATATAGAATCTACTGGTAGTGTTATACTCGTACCTCCTAAGACCCGTCCCAGGCAATGTCCAATAGTGCAAGTGAACGTCTTCTACTTATCCATTTAAAAACAAAGAATATTTCAGAAAGCGAAAAGCGTCGTACTCATTGGTCACCGGATACAAAAGCTTTTATAACTCAAATGCTGATATCGATCGGGAGCTAACACCCAAATTAGACCCAACCAAAGAAAGGTTCTAGTCTTATTTGACCTTTTACCTTTGAGCCTCGGCTAATGTTAATGTTCGCGTCTATTGGTGTTGCAAAGGTAATATAGTCTAACCTAATCACGAGTATTTGTGACTACTTCGTTTCTACAGGCAAGTTAGGTTAGACTTACCATCACGTAGGGTTAACCTGGGTTCAAGCATTAACTTATACTAACTAAATAAACTAATTAACTAAATAAAAAAAGAAAAAAAGTGATGAGTATATCATCACTTTAATGATGTAACAATGAACCTATTACGACCAAAATTGTAAGCCCATTGTATTTATATGAAAATATGTATTCATTTCAAGAACAGGGTTTCACTTTAATAAGACATTTATAAATATTTGGCTTCATAGGGTACTTTTTAAAATAGCTATAGAATAATTGACTTTTAATAGTCATTTAATGAACTACGTAGACAAAAGCTTTCATTACTAAATTTTATTGACATTAACCTACATTCATTCTGAATACTTCTTAGAACAATGTTTTTTTATCTTACCAGTCTGCTGCTTATTGACGATGTACCAAGTAGCTTGCGAGAAGCCAGGGATGTCGATGGCGACTGCAGGGAAGCTGGGTGGTATCCATGCTTGAGGACTGGTATCAGAGAAGTCGATGTTGGTAGACAGTACCCAGTTTATGGGCACGTGCCAGCGGTCAGTGGATACTAGTGACCGGTCAGTTAAGTACCGTTCCTATTTTCAAAACAAAATAGATTTAATATGTATTGAATATTAAAGTATAATTGATATATTTGCAGGCATCTTGCATTATATGTTAAAGTACGAGATATAATTAATGCAATAGATTATTAAAGGTTGTTAACTTTAAATACAGAGAAAATACGTTAGGGAAGAAGAACGATAACTACACTTTAATTATGTATTTAAACTTTATTGAACCATACAAAAGTATGAGTACAAAAGTCGGAATATGTATCTATAGCTAAAAGTATTCTCTCCCAGTCAACCTTTGGGAAGTTGGACAAGAACGAGGGCGATAGAGTGTAAACTGTAAACACCTCAAAATAAGTTAAAAATATAAACAGCAACTTAATGCTAGTTATTGTTAAACTAGTTTATAATAATTACAAATAACGTGCGCAGCCCTATAATAGTTTGATGGTTTAATAACACAATTTAATTTCCTGTACACATGTAAACCAATATGTGAACACAACACATATACATTGCATGCCGATTATAGATGGATATCTCACGCTATACGTAATGTGAATTAGAAAATAAAAAAACAAAATCGAACAGTGAAACAGAAATCTGTTAGCCACAAAGCCGTGCTAGTTCAAACAAAATCTGATATTCATGAGCGGTGGAAGCCAAAACAAATTGCATCCAGCGAAATTCAAGATAAAGCACGGACTTAAAATATGAGGTATTGAAAAATATTTAAGAGAAAAATAAATAGGTTTTCAGATATTTTTTTACTGCTGATATATTTACCGTGTCAGGTATCAGTCCGAATTCAGGTCGCATGGAAATGAACAGAATTGTTAAGACAATAGTATACCACGTCGTTGATTTTAAATAACATTTTTGTGCTCATTTTTGTAGTGAAATAAAATGAAATGTTAGTAGTACTGGAAATGTTGCAGATTTTAGCATATTGATCGTGGATATATTTTAAAAGTAACAAATACATTTCAGGTTCCCCTTACCCTTATCTCTATTGGATAATCGAATACAATGACTTATTCTCAAGGCAAGACTCGAGGCGTTTCACGTGTTTCAAATATTTCTAGCGAAGTTATAGTCTGAAGCTCAGAAGTTAATAAAACCAAGATAGCTAGAATTAGCATACCGTATTTTGAAAATACGATTAAATAAATAATAATAATTCCTTTGTATAGTACAAATCGATTCATTTGGATATAACAATAGTTCATTTTTAAGACTAAACTTAGTCGAGCTTATTACAAAACGTGGACTAGCAGAGTACCGGTTTAAACTTCTATTAGATTAACTAAAATAAATCTTGGCTTAAAGTATAGTATGAAAGATAAACCTATACTTGATAATCATGGTTTGACCTTATTTTATAATAAGGGGGGAGTTAAAAACGCATGATACTTATTAATTCAAGTCTAATAGTGGTTTTATCCAATTTAAAAAGGTATAAAAACCAACCTGAGAAACAAATATTGATTCAGCGGTAGCGGCAGACCTCCTGACAGTTAATACGGGGAATCCACCCTGGTTGGTCCATCTGTCCATGATAGTAGCGATAGGCCATGGAACAGTGCGATTAGAAGCGTCCAAAGCCTCTTGAAGAGATTCGTAGAGAGCAGGTGGGGTTACTGCGCGACGAGTACTGAGGCAAGGAAATGTAATCAAGATGAAGTGATGAAGATTTATGTAATGTATAATGTACAATTTAATTATATTCAAGGAGCAATACTGACTTGGCACGTATGTATAGCCGTAGACCTTGCTGGAATATTTCAGGCGTCATAAAGTGCTGCACCATACGAAGTACGGAACCGGCTATTAAAGAAAACGAAGACACATTTATTAATTTCTTCTGGTTCAGTTAGTAGATAAATAAATAAAATTATAAATGAAACGTTTTGGTACTTTCACGATAACGCGTTGTGAATTTTATTAATAGGATGTATAGATTATTAGAACCTGCCATAAATAAATTTTATAGTCGAATTGGGGCGGCCTACCATACAGACCCAAATCCATGCCAGAAGACCAGACAGTAAAAAAGACTAGGGTATTGTAAGACATGACAAAACTTGGTTGTAGTGTTTTGCATGAGGATTACATATTTTTTTATTAATTATAAGTTAATGCTTGACTACAGTCCTACATGATGATAAGAGGTGATGTAATCTTGAGTGGTGAAGCGTATAAACTTAGTAGAAGCCTATTCAGTATAAATATTAATTTTAAGTCGTTAATATTATTATCTTTCTATGAAGCCCGTCTGACAAGCTAACACTCTTTTGTTTGACTCAGCCGCCAAACGATTCATTGTTTCTTTTCTCTTGGTCGACAATGCATCAATGATACTTTTCGTGTCACTGATGCCCATGGGTGACGGTGATCTTTTACTATCGTGTGAATCGTCTGCTAGTTTGTCGGCTTGTTACATAAAAAATAAATGAATTCCTTGTAAGAAGTTAATTGTACCTTTACGTCCAGCTTTTTCCTGTAAAATTCTAATTACGCATGTATCACATTAGAATCTTTAATCAGTAAGCCTTTTAATATGTATGTTTCATTTATTAAACATTACACAATATGGTGAAAACTCCTACGTATTCAGTACTCAGGTTGAGTACACATATAGAAAAAATTAAGATCTTAACTCTCAATTTATCTTTTTATCAATTTTTTACCTTGATAACGTTCGATATCAGCAGCCTCATCCGAATTCCACGATCGGATTGATAATCTGATAAGCAAATATTAAACTAGATTTCGTCTTTATACCGTCTTCCATAAGAAGCATTATTGATTGTTCGCAAACTGCCGTTAATACTCCTAACGTCGTAAATGTTGCGTAGATTACTGATTGTAAATTTTGCATTGTCACATAAGAAGAATTGAAATCTTACTTTATGTTCAATAACTTCGAAAGGCTGAGCCTTATTTAAAAATCCAAAATATATTATACGAAGTCCTCCATCCTAATAAAACAACAAAATTGACCGCAATAGTTAAGATGTACCTAATTTGGTTTGTGTTAACTATAAAAAATTACCTTTTAAATATCCATTGTAACTTAGATGTAACAGTAGAAGTAACAGGCAAATATTACGACTGTGTATGAAGGTACAGTATAAAGTAACGATATAATGCTGACTTTATGTTATTTAGCAGATTTCGAAATATTTATAACTCTTAGATGTTTTAGTTTTCATTTTGATAATTATAATAATAGCTATGTCGCAGTATATAACTTATAATTATACGTTTATATTACTAACGGATTTTATTGAACATTTTTTGGGGATTAAATTAACATTTTTTCTCTGATTAGATTATGTATCTACCTTTCTCAAATCCACTTCAACACACATAAAAAAAGTCATCAAGATCAGTGAAAGCAATAAGGAATAGTTCAGTGCTATACACAAAAACAGCAGAAGTATAAATGAGAAGATACATGAGAAACATAAAGACTGGATGGTAAAATATTCTTACATTTTTGATAGGCTACAGCGTTGAAGGTTCCGATGATTTGTGATGGCGTGAAGACAGGATGGGTCATGGGGTTCACGCTGAGGACGGCATCGCTTTGCATCACGTTCTGAAGCAGCAAAACGAACTGATCCATCATGCGCCATTCTGGGACCACCTACAAGAAAAAATGCAATCAGACTCAGATAAATTTTGTAGAAAACTTTTTTAAGAATATTAAATTTGTACCTTATCCTTAGATTATAAAAATTAAGCACTAGGTCTATCCTCGAGAAAACTTGCTGAGGCTCTTCTTTCTCTTTAATGATTAAACATATTTACGAAATTGATAGGAAAAGTAACACATAAAATTATCAAACTATTCCCAATAGTCCTATCTGAGATTTGTCAATAGGTAGATGTGGTTATTCTCGTTTAGCTTAGCTTTAGATATTCATAGACCATATTAAGCTTAACTTTTCATATTATAACACTTCGTACAAAATTGACTCCAAAATCATTTTGTCGGTGCTTCAGTTCTGTCAGTGATTTGTAAGTCTTTATTAATGAGATATTTTTATTAATAGGTACTTTATATCACAACATTGTGCGATAGCGCTTTAAATCGAAGCTTAGTTTTGTTATCATGTGAAAGAAAATCTTTCGCGCGATCTCATTGTTGAAAATCGATTCTATATTTGTATACATATAATAACGTAAAGAATTTCTTAGACATAAATTTTCGCAATGCTATCCAAGTAGAATGCCTAAGGCTCGGGTTTGATGAAGGTCTGCCCTAGTGAGAACTGGTCGACAAACAGATAATACGAAATAACATATTAGAAAAAAACGTGTGCGGTCAAGGGACTCAGGAAAAGAGATAATTGAGTTTTTTCTTCATCTGCCTGTTTCGGCAAATTTTGATATACCAAAGGCAAAATATTGTGTGATATCCTTATATGTTATGTTGGAATCCATGGCTGTGAAATTGATAAAGAATTAAGTAAAGTTTGTTATGATACACATCATAATTAGATAACTCCTAATAATGATTTAATATCACATTGAAATCTTTTATCCGGCATCTCTAAAACAAGATTATTACATTGAAATTTCTTTTATGCTTTGTATATTATATGAGCAATTACATTATTATGTGTAAGCGATGTAAAATGCCGGTTTTAAAGACTAGGGAAAAAATGGTTTGATAAATCTTCAATGTTAAACATGATCTAGGAAACTGTCGACAGAGACTTAAAATATATCGTTATGTGTGGATTTGTGCCCTATAGAGATCCTCAATTCCATGCAATGAGACCAGGAACCATTAGAGGCGATATAAACTTGGGAGTCCGTACTTTCGTCTTTCTTGGCTGATAACGCATTAGTGCCGCCTTCGCTGTTGCTGATGTTTCTGACCACATGTCATTAAGTGTATCATCTGCTATTTTGTAAATATAAAAAACACTTACCAGATCTGTGCCGTAATTTTCAAAGAAGTTAGCGAAGCCCTCATTGAGCCAAGTGTACGTCCAGGATACGGGGCTAACCTCATTGCCGAACCACATATGAACATTTTCATGGCAGATGATCCTACCAATGTTTTGTCTGGTCGCAGTGGTTGTGATTCCATCCCTCACTAGGAGGGCAACTTCTCTGTTAAACAAAATTACGTCAGATAAACAGATGTTACAAACCAAAATCACTCTTAAATAGATTATATTATAGTAGATTACTTTTATTTCAGAAAACTACCAAATAATAGGTAGTAGGACTGTAGGAGGAAACATTAGTGGATTTCCAGTAACTCCATCTAAAACATGCTTATGTTAAAGTCGTTACATTGTTACTTTGTTAAATAAATGCTTTAAATGTGTTTACACTAGTCTGCATTAGATCTCTCTTCTCTGCAGATAGAAGTAACTGAGACAGACATTATGTCCTATTGTCTGCCTCGTGACTTTGAGAAGGTCCCTCGGCAGATAGTATCATTAGTGCGTAATTAATAATATTGTAGGGATGCTAACGCATTAGAGTTTTAGGGACATCATTTGTAACATTTTTTTCAGTAAATCCTTTTTAATTGCATGAACACTAGTAACCCTGGAATAGCATTTTCATAGCATGTTATTTTTTACTTTTTTCTTTTACATTTTCTAATTTTTTTTAGAAATTCTTAGGTTTAAGTTATGAATTAAAGATAAAGTTTATTCTATAACTGTTCCCACGAACGTTAATTATCTGTAATATTCAAGAGCAGTGTGGAAAATCTTTAGCAATGTGACAAAGGCCAGAACTTTCATTACGGTCCCCGGCGGCTAATTTAAAGAGATCGTTAGTTTCAATTGCTCGCCTGATGAGCTCGGGTCGTTGCCGTCCCAATGAACCTTGTCAAATGACGTCTTCTTTTGCACTGGACGTGAGAATGAAGGAAACGTGTTTAAAAGTTCTTTAATTACCTTGAGAGAAGATTGCAGCTGTATGAAAAGTTGAACTAAATATATTAGCTGCTTTATGTCCATGATTTCTCCATTACTGTTTTAGAGTTTATTTTATAGTATATAAATTTTTTAAATAAAAGGGTTAGACGCATCTGGACTTTGCGTGTTGATTCTGGTGAATTTGTTAATATACGTATTTAATGCAAATGTTTCTTTTTGTCAGACAAAGGGAAGTCCTACGCATATCTAAAGGTAATGTATCATTATTGCAAACAAGACTAATACTAAACTAATCACCATGAATCGCAGTGGATATTCCGAATTAATGTGCCCGATACAAGCCTATATCTTACCTATAAATGACGAGTCCCCAGTTTTCCATAGCACCGGCAGCAAAATCAGGAACTGCTGCCTTGTCTATCTTTGGGAATTCATACGAGAAATCGTAATAATTCTCCAGAGCTAACATGTTTTTCTGACCATAGTCCAGGGCGAATTCAGCAGTATTTTGTGTTCCAGGTCTAGAATACACTCTGAATGGAATCTCATAAATTGGATTCTGATTACCTTCGTTAGAGATATATTGGAACTGAGAGACCAAGTAAGCGATCAAGTATGAAGACATAACAAGGGTGTCTTGGAATTCAAATTTGATCCAGCCTGGTATATCGGGCCTGAAAGAAAACGTTTGATGTATTCACTTTCTATATCTGAGGTTAAAGAATGTTGATCTTTGTATTTTCGATTAAAGTTACACACTCGGTGCTACAAATTAATTCTCATATGGTATGTATACAATTTTATGTCAAATTTCATTAACTAGTAGTAAATAAATAAATATAATATTCAAGTACAAACCCCTCACAAGGATTTTTTCGTGTTGTGTATGTCATGTCATGACACATCTGTATACGTAAGTAAGGAATAGAAGCCAATATAAAAATGTGAAATATTTGATATATAATATACAGCTTACTTTATGGTATCATTCCTCTCAGGCATGTTGCTCCTGACGACAGGATAGCTCGGAGGAGCGTAGATAGTTGTCCTAAATATTGCCTTGTATAAGGGTTCATCGTAGCAGGGGAAGGCGCGGCGAGCGAATGTTGGTTGAAGCTGAGACGTGATCAGATTTCTGGAAGAAATATATTCATAAAGTTACACTTTAAAAACAAACTTTTTATGGAATCACAAGTTCATGGATAGACGGATAAGAGTTTGAACGAGTCAAGCTCTTCGAGACGCGGTCGGTACTTAAAGATGATCGATAGTAGCAAAAACCTTATGCACTTTGGTGCTTAGACAAGCACTAAGCCGGAAAGAGTACTTTTAATAATGACAGTTAAGTTGTGTTAACCTTCGGAGTAAGCAAAGTAAATAAGTTTTAGCGAGTATTCAAACCGTATTGGAATAAGTTATAAACGTTTAAGAACGCCAGTTAATGTTCATTTCATAAATTAATACAAAGATCATTTCAACATAGATGCCCTTCGCGTATTATGTTAATGGAACTCAATAAAATCATTTGAAAACTGATCAAAATATAGCTTTTAAAAAGTTTACTTACACCGTTCCAACGCCAGGTTCTACGTATGTGGAGATGTACACACCGAACATGTTTTCAGCAAACTTTGAAGTGTAGTCAATATGTACAACATACGGTCTGAGCGGTATTAATTCTGTGTTCATCGTAATTCTTAAAAAATGAGTATCATCTGTAGCATGAATGTGACTGGAGTACAGATTCTCGGAGCTGTCTCTGTCACTGTAAACTTGGATGTTGTCGATGGTCATCTCCATAGCTTGGAGGACTATAACATTAGTGTAGTTAGCGGGAATGATTCTGATGGAGACATTGCCGAAAAAATATTCAGTATTGGTTGGGTCTAGGAAAAGTCGCACGTCGTAAAATGTGGGGTATGATTCACCAGGCAGAACATAATTTTCGAAGCCGACATTTCTTTCAACTTCTCTCGTGGGAAGACCAAAAGCAGACCCCAGCAGGGCCAGATATAGTAGTGAATACATCTGGAAAATATTAAACAAAACGTAGGTATATTTAAATTTGGATGTTATAACTAGAATCTATGTTAATAACTAATTATTGTGTTCGAAATCACGTCATTTATCATTTTTTTCATGAATGAGGACAACGGTCGTCATTGTCCCCATTAAGTTATCATCATTCCATGTTTCAACGTATCCTCATTTAGTAATGTATAAAATAAATAGATTTACGAAATGTGAATATACGGTATTGGAAGCCATACCTTTTTTGCCAATGATGCCGAATTTGTTGTGCAAGATTATTCAAAAGAATTGGTAAATCATAACAGATATAATCAGATACTATAAGATTTTAAAATTAGCATTGAATTGTTTTTATTTATTTGGATTTCAAGACTAGTAGCAAGCAAGTTAACCATTTACATGATCAGTTACGTTAATGATGTCCCTCATGGAATAGTTGCCTATGAAGAACGGTATCTTCGTAAACACGTCGTTGCGAAAATAAAACTGTCTAGCAGTAGAATAGGAGATAATTGAGGCTTAATAAATTATCACACCATTAAACGACGTTAAATTTTCAATGTTTAGAACATTATCAATTTGATTAACAAACATAATATGGCACACGTTGATAAGATATGTATGTCAATATTAATATCTCGATTAAACCAGTTTATTCAATTTATAATTACCATCGAATTATATGCTAACTGTTTCGGCTAAAATAACTGCTAAATATTGAATCGAATAATATAAGAAAACATTGTAATAGAACATACATAGTTTATCTATCTTCCTATTTGGAATGTATAATGCAAATTTGATACCCGTACGACAAAAAAATGTATTCAATTAAAAAAAAAACAATTCTATCGGATCAAATTGTAAACTTAATCCATGCTTGGATTCACTTAAACTTAAAAAGTCATTAAATCGATTTTTGATATACACTTGGAAAAAAATATATACTCATATATATAAAGATATTGATAAAAGTATTCAGACAAAAAACGCTGGGTAAAGTGACATTACATTCCCTTAATTTAATTTGTAATAAAGCGTTGAATTACTATTATAATTATATTCTTAAATTAAAAATTAAATTAGAATTTTGTAGTGCTTCGATACAATCAATTTTCCTAAATTATTACTCGTTTACTTCAAAGACAAGAATATTCACATATAAGTTTGATGTTTGATCAAAGTTATCCTTTCTGTGACATCAGTTAAATATTCTCTTACGAGGTTCTTGCTACTTTGAAACTTGACATTTAATGTTAAACAAATAATCATGAAAGTATTCATTATTTAATCTAAGTAGCTCACGATAGTCTCAAATGTTCATTCACATTTTTAGTCGCTGAAAATGTATAGAATGAATACTGTTATTTAAAATAAAATCTATCAAAAATGTTAGTCTAACTAAATGATAACATAATGATAGCAATAATTGAAATTGATGCAGACATAAATAATTAATGATAAAAACGCTGAAGAAGCATTGGAATTATAGACAGAGTAATAAAGTTAAAAACAACCAATATCCATTTTTGAATTCAGCCAAAAATTGTAAAGGTTTATCCCAATATATAAAATGGCAGATAAGCATCCGATGTGGATTGAATAGGATAATATCAAACGCTCTTACAAACGATATTTTCGCCACAAAATTGTAACAATATTTGCGATAAGCATATCTTTTAGAATTTTATCAGACTAAAAATAAGATAAGATTAAGATAAACTGTGTGTAAATCCACTCGGCGTGCAACTACGTACCTGTTATCTTTATTATTTATGAAAATATTACAAGAGACTTTAAACCTTATACGTTATTTAATCCTGCTAATTCTGTCAACTAACTTTGGAGTTTAGGTGCAATTCATCCATCTTAGAGACTAAAGCTACGCATGGATAAATTATTCCAATTAGACAAACATTTTTATTTTAAAATCAATTGTGACCTATTTCCTATTATTTGTCTTTAAACGTTAGAAATTGTTCTTATTTTATTATTATTATGACGCAGTATGGTCCCAACCGAAACAAATTGGACGTAACTCAAATACAATTAAATAGTTACTCATTTCTCAATGGAAAGAATTTAGGTTTTTCTATTAATTCTTTCTTGAGTACAGTTAATGTTTTATGAAGTTTAAAGATGTAGCTGATTAATCTACAACTGTATAAGTATAGTTAAGCAAGTCAGTAGCATTGCATTTAAGTTTGTTCAAAACGTTATTATTTATTAAAACATCCGCAAAAATATGTTTCTAGTTTGGCATTACTATTACTGGGTCTATGTTGCAAGCGTCGTGCTAGTATTTAGGGAGTTCCTAATCTGGGGTATCAGATTAGTTACTATTGGTGAAATGTAGTAGTAATAAAGCTTCTAAATAATAATAAACAATGCCATTCATTTCTATCGACCCTCTTTTATTAGGAAACAAGCCTCTGCCATTAAGTGTTTCCTGACCTTGTTCATTAGTACTGATATACAAGTATTACCTACTCTCTTTCCGTATTATAAGTAATTTTAATTACTTCATCCTTAATTTCACGTTAATAATTTTAACTTTGTTCGGTTAGTTCATTTTAACTACCATCATTTTATTTTTTATCTTTAGTTACAGACTAATTTATTATGCCAAATTATTGGATTAATTGATTTTATGTTGTAAACCAACAGGCTTATATAAAATTATTGTAATCTGGATATAAAAGTTTGATAAAAGACTTACTAATCACGATAATTTCTTATTAAATCTATAAAGTGCCACATATAAGTTTAACTTAGCATTTTACAATGAAAAGATAAAAGTATGATCTGAAGTATGAAGATTAAACTATCAATGCGAGGCTTTCCATATTACATTCAAAGTATTTCCTTGTGGTATTTTATACACATACAGCCCACACACCAACAGACAGAACGGTAAGTAGTAAATGCCTGTCATGTCTACGAGTACAATATCAAGTACATCTCAAACGTGTTGAAGTTAAGCAAAAGTATCATTAACTTCCTTAGAGTACTGCAATGAAAACGTTTTTTAGTCAATTTTTTACCGATTCCGAATATAATGTCCATGCAGCAACAGCAGCAACGTATTTTGAACTCATATACTCCAAAATGTTAATACGAAAATATATGTACATATATACCAAAACAGACATTTTTTAACATAATCACTAGTCATTTTTACATGGCAGTAACTCGGTTTAGTAATTAATTTCTTAAATAATTTTGATCACTTAACTATAAAATCGAAACATTAAAACTAGAAGTTAAGTATAAAGTTTTGAGCAAATCGATCTTACTTTCTTGTCTATTCTCTCTTGGCCAACTTCCATTTGATAGCTTTGGTATTGCTGATTTTCATTGACAACGGTATAATTTAAAAAAATCTAGCCAAATTTAATTTTATGCTCATCTGTAAATCAATCTTTTGTACTTTCAGAGGAGGTATAAAGGCCTCACTTAGTCCTTCTTACATTTTATAATGTTCTGTACAAAGTTTGATTCAATGGTCTCTGGTGGAAGCTGTACGTTGTATGTCAGACATCATCAGTGTGTTGCTTAGTAGATCGATAAATTAAACTCCGCATCTACTTATTGTGTTAGAAATCGAAACACATTGTAACATTAAATTTCTTTGTTGATCTTGAAAGAGCGGTAACGAGTGGAAGTTTCATCGCCTATAATTCTTTTAAACAAGACACTAAATATTTCAGGAATAACATTACTGTAAATTCTATGTTATAAAATTTATAAACGTAAAGAGATTGGATTTTAGTGGCCAAATTATAAAATCCTGAAATTCGAACGATTTTTGAACAGTTCTCAAATATTGTTTGAATATTATTGCTTAAAAATTAGACAAATTAAATAAACATGGGACTCACCTTGTGTATTCACACGTGAACTAACGATGATTAAAGATTACGAATAATAAATAATTACGAGTATATTAAGTACAGATAAACTTGGACGATAAATAGGGTTTCGCATCAACAATATTGAGATGATCAATGTGTTATCCTCGCTATATGTATATGTATATTTATCAAAGTATAGTAGTTTTACTATGTATGTTTGTTCGAGTGGAATCTTACGACTCAATTTTGAAGCAGATATCTTCAACCGATTGAGCTGAAATTTTGTATACTCATTTAGTTTGGATGACAATGCATGGTTAGGACCACTAACGCTACACACTCATAACCCCACAGAACAATTCCCTGTGTCATGGGTGCCATAGATAACACATAAAAATAAGGACACCCCGACCGAGAATAAAAATTTAAACTCATTAATATTTCGGCCTCGCTGGGAATTGAACCTAGGACCCTTCGAACGACGGTCTGGCGTCACCCGTGTCAAATGTGTAAATATATTGTTTATATTATACGATTCAAACAAATTTACATATATTTGTAGTGAACCCGCGTATAAAAAAAATATTAGACAGAAATCTTATCTCGTTGCTATAATCAACATTTAATTTAGGTTTTATCAGATTTTGTAATAAAATATCTGTCTATATCTCGCAATACTCGATATTGCGTTGATAAATATATCTGGTATATATAGTGAGAGTTATTGGGACGAATAATTACATGTATATATGTTTATTAGCGTGTGTATTATGGTATCATTAATTCCAACCATACTTAATTACAAGTCTATTGAATCTTAACGGAATATTCGTTCGATACGATTTTGTGTTTAGTAATAGCTGGATCTCATTAGTACTGAGCCTATAGTTTGAACAAGCAATTCTTGTATTATATGTTATTGATTTCTCCGAAACGGTTTTGAGCTGTCTCTTCTTAATTAGCTTGTGTATTTGGATAATCCTTTATTATTGAAATAGGTCTAGTTGGTTAGGTTCTAATTCTCCTGTTACCAAAATGTGTAAACTTGTTAAGGATTTACCGGATTTAGATATTTTTTGTGATATTTTTTTGTGATTCCTTGTTTCGAAGAAAATTTTCAAAACCTGGTCTAAATTATATAACACTAGATGATCCAGCAAACTTTGTTTTGCCATATAAGTTATTATATTAGAACTATTTTGATAACCATAAAAATGCTT
>DWJN01000124.1:0-31303 GCA_018248895.1 Carystus phorcus
TACATATTAGCATATTACCTTTTTAGTAATATGATCTTCACACGCCATACGTATCCTCGCAGCGGTGGCCGGAGCGTCTAAGCGAAAGTCCAGGGGAACTCCAGCGTCTGCTCGCGCTGCCCGAATGGCCTCTTTGATAGCGAAAAATGCAGAACTTGCCAAGAATAAAGGAGGCTCTCCTACAGCCTGCAATCATAATAAGTCAAATTTTAGGCTGGTATTATCTATTTTTTCTTTCTTTTTTTTATTGACTGTCCTTAAAAAATAACTCGCTGTGCCCATATATATTTTTTTATACTTGATAGTATATCCATTTATTATTATATTTTTTAAATAGATACACATCATAAATAATTATTCTACTGATAACCGTAGCGATATAAATTAAGTGTTAAATCTAAAATCAAAATGAGCTCAAATACGCCTAGTCTTATTTAAAATTGGTCACAAATGGATTGCTACATTGAGGATTAAGATGATGTCTTATTGTAATTTGTACCGTAATGTATCATTGTGGTCAATAAAGATTAAATAAATACCTTCGAAGAATATACTGCTCGTGGATTCGAAGCACCTTTCAACAAAGAAACGTTAAACTCTTGTGGGATATCTCCAAATCCAGGTATTTTATAAGCACCTGGCCCTCGAGAATACAAAGTGCCAGTTGGTGAATAAATTAATTCCTCCATAGTGAATAACCCATATCCTTGAATAAAAGCACCTTCAATTTGACCGATGTCTATGGCTGGATTTATACTGTCTCCTAAATCCATTACTATATCAGTTCTAAGAACTTGATGATCGCCACTTAGACAATCGATTTCTACCTCCGTACAACCTACTCCAAATGTAAAGTAATTGAATGCCATTCCGGAGTTTGTTTTAAAATCATATCCAATTTCAGGTGTACTGTAAAATCCTGTAGCCGATAAACTAACTCTAGCTACATAAGCTGCTGATACCCAATCCTCCCATTTTCCATTAGGATTTTTGTCTTTAAATGGTTGAAGTCTCTTCATTATTTTTTGGCACGCTTCTAGTACAGCCATTCCATTAAGATCCGAACCAGCACTCGCTGCCGTAGCAGAAGTATTAGGTACTTTATCTGTTGCCGTTTCGCTGATGTGTATCTTCGAAACATCTATACCAAGTGCTCGCGAAGCTACTTGTATCATTTTTGTATGCAGACCTTGACCCATTTCAGTACCACCATGGGATAAAAGAACGGAGCCGTCGACATACACTATTAATAAAGCCCCCGCTTGATTTAATAGTTTTTCTGTGAAAGCTATACCAAACATGGTCGGAATTATTGCTATACCACGCTTTCTCCAACGATGTTGCCTGAAATCAAATCAAAACATTTTATACACTTATGAGATAGTCACCTTTCCTTAAATATACAAGTTAAATAATATTCGGATATATCACAATAACGATTCTTACTATTTTAGGTACTTAACATAAAATGTATTTGGTACCTTGTGAATTACAAATTAAAATAATAATATGTTAGACGTACTTATTAAAATGTTTTATGTTTGAACTTCTTTCGATTAAATTACTCTTCTGAACACATTCATCCCAACATCTCTGAAGCGTACAATGTGTAAGAACTTGTCCGTAATGTGTGACATTGTTTTCTTTATATAAATTCAGTTTGCATATTTCTATAGGATCCTTTCCTAATTTATATGCGAGGTCTCTTATTATATTTTCGACTCCAAACATTCCCTGGGGTCCACCAAAGCCTCGGAACGCAGTGTTTGATGGTAGATTTGTTTTGCATACATGGCCAGTAACTTCCACATTGGGAATATGGTAGGCATTTCCAAAGTGGAACATAGCTCTCTCCATTACCTGTAAATTTAAATATAATGTGAAATAAACGTTTAAAAGAACCTATTTTCTAAGTAGGTAAATAAGTTAATATTTCTACTTACTGGCCCTGATAAATCAATGGAGTATCCACCATTGTTGTACAGATTCACTACCGCACCCATTATTTTTCCCTCCTTCGTAGCTGCTACCTTGTATTTCATTAAAAATGGATGTCTAGTTCCAGTCATTAACATATCTTCATCTCGATCTAACATACATCGAACTGGTCTTTGCAATTTGTGAGCAGCCAAAGCCACAGGCAATGATATCAAAATTCCACGAGATTCTTTTCCTCCAAAACCACCACCCAGTCGCTTGACTCGCGCTACGATTCTGTTTATTGGTATATGAAGTATGTGACTGACCAATTTCTGAAATAAGTATATTTAAATATTCAAATTGATTAATCTTTCGCCCTTGAACACTTTAGTAAATATATTCTGTGTGAGAGATAAGTCGAGCATAATAATCCTTGGTCCTAATATTATTAATGACAGTAAAAATTAACTATCCTATTTAAGTACATAGATTTTGTTGTTTCCTTTTATTCATCTTTTATATACACCTACTTCGATTTCCTACCGTCACTCCGGATACTACACTACTACATAACCTAATATAAGATGAAAGAAATAAAAATAGACACGTGATTATTATTTCAGATTTTACTTACGGCTATTTCTGACGGATGTTGACTAGAACAAAATATTTCCAATTCGTCGTCTTCTTTTTTCGGAATTGCAAATGATGTATGCGTTTCTAAATAGAAGTGTTCTTGGCCACCCATTCTATATTCTCCTTCAATAATAATATTTTTTGAATCCTCGAATGCTGCTTTTATAGATCCTCTTCTTATTGTCTTTGGATATTGTTTATAGAAAGAATTGTGTTTGATTGCATCTTCAATAGTAACTATTATTGGTTGTAACTCCTCATATTCTACTCTTACATTGCGGGCTGCTTCTTGGGCAGTTGCTTGATCATGAGCTACTATGGCTCCTATTGTTTGTCCTTGACTAATGACTTTCTCGCTGGCAAATAGTTCTTCATCGTGAAAAATTGGTCCGATCATGTTTTGTTCTGATGAAAGATCTTTAGCTGAAAAAAATGCTACAACTCCAGGAAGCTGCAATGCTTTTTGTGGATCAACGGACAATATTTTAGCATGCGCTTTTGTACTCAGAACAAATGCTAAATACAGTTCACCTTCCGCAAATGGTATATCATCGCAATATATTGCTTCACCTGTCGCTTGTTTATAAGCAGACCTATGGGTGATTGGTCTACCGACTGCGTCGCTCTTTAATTGTTTGTCTCCGATTAAATCAAAGTATTGAGAACTTTTTGGCATAGACCCATGAAATTGATCTGCTCCAGTAATATCGTGTTGTCGCATGAGATTTCCATGTAGATAATCTTTTGACATATCTTTACTAATTGCTAAATAAGCTTTGAAAAATAAACTCATTGTCAGAGCTCGTCTGAATTGAATATTGCCACCTGGTGCCGAAGGATCTAAAGGCAATTCGTTTATCAAGTTGGTGTACGCTCTTTCCAACATTTCTTCATCCCATTTAGTTCCTTCTAATGACTGACTGGCCTCTGTGGCGATTTTTGTTACAGGTGCCATACCACCAAAAGCTATTACTATACTTTTTATAACATTTGTATCATTTTTAAATTCAACATTTATTGAAGCAGTAACAATAGAAATATCGTCTTCTCGACGTTTAGCCTGTTTATAAGCTTTAATATATTGATATCTACGTGAATAAGGTATTTCTATCGACAGCAAAATTTCATCAGGTTTAACAATATTTTTTCGGTAACCAGTAAAGAAATTTTCATCCATGAACACACACCTATGACCGCCTTTCTTACTAACAAGATTAAGCTTTACCTTTAATGACATAAGAATTGGATTTAAATCGGATATGGGACTCCCTGTCATAATATTTCCACCGATTGCTGCTACATTCCTTATTTGTTTTCCCGCAAACCAATTTAACATATCTATTATGGTTGTAAAAGTTCGAGTTTTATAGCTCGGAAGAATATCTACGTATTTTCTAAAAGTATTTTCCATATCCGTTAGTGTTACCGCCGCACCCACAACTAAACCATTTTCATTCTCCGTAACTGAATTCATTTCTGATACACAATTAGGCATAATAATTACCGGGTAAATACAATGTTTAAATTTTATCTCTACTCCAACCTCTGTATTTCCAACAACAATTTTTGCATTTGGATGCTGATCTTTTAGCTTTAACATATCATATAGATCAGTAGGACGATACCAAACTATCTTCTTTCCTCTAAATATTAGAAACTGATCGTCATATAAGGATGATAATTTTAACTCAGGCGGAAATATCGGTTCCTGGGTTGGGTCATAAGGCAGAAAAGAAGACTTATCAAATATATGCTCAGATTCACTTTCATTATCATTATTATCGTTCTTGAATTTGCAACAATCCTTCCCCATAGCGCAACCGACACCGTTTGAGCCGTTGGAGATACTCATATTTCCGTTTGTGACACGTGGTGATTCCCAGTCTTCTATAAATGTTTTATAACCTTCTATGATAGCTCGATAACCAGTACATCGACATAAGTTCCCTTGAAAGGCAACTTCCATATCGGTATAATTTATCTTTGGACAATTTCTTATCAAACTATACATAGACATCACGATTCCTGGAGTACAAAAGCCACACTGAGATCCATGTGCTTTGGCAATTCTTTCTTGGACTGGATGTAAACTTGTTTTAGTTGATCCAATGCCTTCTACAGTAGTGACTGCTAATCCATGCATTGCACAGACGGGAGCTAGACAAGCATTAACAGCTAGGTGACTGTAATGTTGAATTAAGAATTATTAATTGATGTTAGTAAAATATTTATCTTAGTATCGAAATTACGATTTTTGACATTAAATAAACAAGGATTTCAGGTATTTGATGGTAAATCATTACAGCTGCAAAGACATCAGTGTATGATCAAAAACATGACCAATGTTCCCAAACATGGGAGAAACTTGTAAGAAATAGCTTAGTGTCCGTCATACGCCAATGCATCGTCCCTTATTTCATTATTTTCATTAAATGCAGAAGAAAAAGGAGAGTTTGGTAATTTAACTCGAAATGAGTATTAATTTTTTTAATGTAAAAATTCAAGTGAATGTTTAAATACAATACGACAGAAGTCACTTGTATTACAAAAATACTTGAAAAGGATACATGACTTTATTTTCCTTTCTGTTGTACTTTGAGACCATAACCGTGCAGGCGCCGCAGCCTCCCTCTGCACAACCTAACTTTGTTCCAGTGAGGCGCAGTTTCTTGCGGAGGTACCATAACAACGTCCATTCTGGATCAGGGAACGGTTCTATCACCTATAACAGTAACAAATGAAAAGATAAACTAAAATAGCCAAAATTGTTTTAGTATTCCATTTAGGTAACATTTATCTGTATTTTTCCATGATTATTTTTAAAGTTGCCCTTTGCTAGTTCTATATATGTACCTCCGTTATATTGTTTCATCTGTTGATGCAGCTTTAAATAATTACTGGACTATAAGCATAATAATAAAAAAATATATATTTAAGAAATACTTAAGTTCTGTAATTTTTTGCAAACGGAATTTGCATAATCTTACGATGATGATAATTGCAGATGTTTGTTATAATTTTTAATTGCTAGTTACTAAAGATATTAAAGTGCTAGAGTTGTTTCGAAACTCCGTAAATGTAAAAGAAACTAAGTATCACTTAAATGGAATGAAAAAACGTCTGAAAAATAAAATCACAATACATATAAATGTGTAGCTGTAAATGTGTGTACTGGGAAGCTTTACTCAGTTACTTGTCTTGCATCATTGTATTTTTATACTCTGTATTTTTTAGAAAGTATCTGTTTACTAGTTTGATAGCTCATGAAATAAAACTTAATTTTACTAAGTATGTACACTGAGACTTATGTTGTTTCTTAATTAAACACGAGATATTCTGAATACGCAATGAAATAATAAGGTTACGTCTACAAGCGACTTATTCTGATTACAACTAAAATAACAACAGGCAAGGGTCACAGTAATACGTCATACCTAATCATCCTCCGAGTTTAGAACGTAGTAGCATTAAAGATGAGAAAGAAATAACTATGATTTCATATTTAATTTTTTTCTGAGAAATATTTTAACTCAAGTAGTGACGTCTTGTCCTTCACTTTACATACGTAGGTAGGGTCTTAACATGTCGTTTATTAAGAACACCACTTAAGTATGTAGATATTTATTTCCATGTATTATATCTTTAAGAAAAGTTGAATTTTTTTTTCTGTCTTAATTTTGAGTATGTTCATTCTGAGATATGTATGTATATGCGTTAATTTTGACAAATCTAAAAACACATTTCGAGGATTTTTGGCTCGATTTCTTTCTCGACGGCGTAGCTCGACTTTGTTTGAACCTGTCTTCTAAATTATTGTTAAATTTGCCGAATTAAAAATGCTTTAATATACAGTTTAACACTTTGTTATTGTTTAGTAAAAAAAGGGATTGTGGTAGGCGGTAAATTTAATACAAGCATGTTATGAGATTAACGCAGTTCTACGCCTAAAAATATAGTTCTTAAAACACCTTCAAATATTGCAATTAAATGAACCTTTGATTGATGTCACAAAAATGCCAGACGCCGTGTTCTTATTGCATCATATCAGCAGGGTTATCACTTAACATATAATATATGTATATAGTAGGTACATTTAATTAAATACATATTCATTGATAATAGAATAGCATCTCTGTTCCCGGATTTCTGTTTGCAAACCCATCTCACCTTATCTTGTACGACCGCATTATTGATCTCTGTAGACCTAATACCTAATAAATATATACCTAAATAATTGTACTCGATACTATTTTCGCTATCTCCCGAAAGTCATGTAGCCCAAGAACTTATAAGACAGTGATTGATCGCTGACTCCCAAACTAATCCACAATCGAATAGCGTTCAATAACGTTGTATTTGTGGTTAATATTCTTCTACTTTGCGAGGCTTTATTGAGGTTTTCCTGGTTTCATTCACGACAATTGTTATATTGCCAAGAAATAATTTCTTAGTTTCCGGGAATGTTGTTATATTGCCAAGAAATAATTTCGTAGTTTCCGGGAATGTTGGTGAACTTTATCTTTACCTATGTACCTATATAATTAGAGAGAGTAAAGAGTTAGATACAAATACCAATTAGAAAGTTAAGTAACAAATACAAGCTGATTTATTATGATTAACACTTACTAAACAGATTTATTTAGCGAGGTTCACGTGTTTCTAATACAAATTATCAGACCATTAACAATTTTATTAGTAACATAAATAAAACAAAATAATTACAGAAACGTTCACACACATACGCTGTGATTTCCTGCCTTTTGGGCAACGGACCCCTAGACAATTATGAAACCACAAAGAACCAAAATCAAAAAGCATATACTTAATTATTTCCAAGACTGTGGAAGGCATCTGTTATATTTCATAAGTAAATTTACTTAAACTGAAAGGACAATCACAACCTAATTTTGTCCCTGGCCAGGCAATTTAAGCTAATCATAAGAAGTAGTAACTAATTTAGTAAGTATTCGACGCCCATTCCATGATCAAAACATAAAATTAGAGAAGCTTAAATCCCAGTAATAAAATGTGGTCCAAACATACCCTTATACATGCTCAATAAATGCTAGCATATCTCTCAAGATTGATTACAAACCTATGTTGTCCTCGAGTTATGTAGCAGTAATAAATACCTATACCTATTTATTATAAAACGGAAATCATACGTGGGTGTCCCCTGTAATAAAAATAATAGTTATCCAAGTATTAAATATAAACTTAGGACGCGTAGGATTCCATTAAATGACCCATTATTTAATGTTTGTGTGAAATGGCCAATGTTATAGTTAATTAAATGGCTGGTTTTTATTATATCACTAGATTTGTCATCAACCATCCCGCTGAGGCAGAGATATTCGTATATTTTAAACCGTGTTGTTTACATTACTACAAAAGTAAATAAAACTGTCTTTAAAAATTAATAAACCGCTCTCGTTTTGGAAACCTAACGCTTAGTACCCGAAATCAAAACAATCGCTACTAAGTTTCATGTGCATTCCAGGCGTCAAATATATGTTTTACAAATAAAAAAAAAATCATTTATTGAAATAATTGCACAAATGTCAACAATCATAAATTGTGTATTGTATTTGTTACCGTTTCACGCGATAAAAGTCTCCTAAGAAAACATGAACCGATGAGCCTGAAGCAACAGTTTTGGCGGTATTAAGGCGGCCTAGAATACAGAATTACAGAATTACAGACCCCAATCGCATGCCGGTAGACCATAGAGTCGTAAGAGGCGACAGAAGCCAGCCAGCTTGGTGATAGTAGTTTGTTTAGGGCATATTATCAATATGATTATTAAGTCATTAATATTATCACTGATATTATGTATACGTGGAGCCCGCCTGACTGGTTTCTACCCTCTTGTTTAAATCAGCTACAAAACGATTCCTCGTTTACCGGCTACGCAGCTGGGTCCTTGGGAGCCAGTTTAACCTTCCTTTCTTCCGTATATTCTTTCTGATCTTTCTTCTCTTCTTTCTTTGCCGGCAACGCATCAGTGATATGTATGATGTTGCTGATGTCTATAAGCGACGATTACCACTTAACATCAGGTAACTCGTCTGGTTGTTTGTCGGCAAATTACATTAAAAAAAGAAAATATATTTTGGCCTCTATACGGATAAAAAAGTCTGCATACATTAAAAGCAGAAAAACTATCACATAGAAAATTTGATTTTACCCGTACTTAAAATATATCTCACCGCACTTCTTCTATATAATTCATAAAAAGGGGTACAAACAAATTATTTTCGTGTATTCATTTGCAGATTCTGTACGTCTATTTAAAATCAACAATGACGGCACGAAGTAATCTTGCTTGCTTGAATAGAAACCCAAAGAAAATGCAAATTAACACCAACAGTGCTACATAGATACAAACACTATTTTAACGTAGAATAAATGATAATATCGAAATGAACCGATGCAGCAATAAAACACTTAAAAAACTGAAAATCCCATTTTTTCAAAACTTTTGCTCTAATTTGATAAATTAGTACACTCAGATCTATAAGTGAGAGACGACCCGTTTATTCATTTATACTGTTTCGTTTTCGTTTCTAAGATAAGAATAAGTTTCTGTTGTTTGTAGTTACGAATAAAATAAACTACAGCTATACATGTGTGTACAGATATACATTGTCAATAAAAAATGGCAAATCAATATTTCTACGGCTTCCACCGCAAATTTATATAATATTCGTTAATGCTTTCAAAACCTTTACATTTGCCTTGGTACTCGTAAGTGGCAATGATGAAAAACAAGTAGATACACGTAGTACCCACTACAGGCTTCTAAAACCAGTTCGAATATTAAACCGGCAACTAATTTATTATTCTGATTTCGTAATCACTTGCATTGCATTACACGAGATACAATTAAATCCTTATTATTTGGAAAATATAAGTATACATACTAATTCTAAGAAAGTGTGATCATAATAGCCAATTAACGAAACGATACGTAATGGTCAATAATGTGGAATCTTGTCACGTACCCTATTTCCTTTTCAACACATTTCATCATGATTTTATCCAACAGTGATAAGTATTAATGTTTTTGATCATTAGACATTTTAAGGGCGTCGAAGCTCCATTTTGTCGTACAAATTATACGTTAGATTATAATAAATTTGTTGACCCCTGCCGTCCTTTACAATTAAAACCTGTTTGTTAAAAAATCTACTGTTTACTCAGCTGAATAACATCTATAAATACATTGATCGTAATACTTTCGATATTTATTTTGTTTATTTAAGGTTGAAAAGCCCTCAGTATCTATCTATAGGTAGGACAGTGCTTACAAGTACATCGAAAGACATCAATTATTTATCTTATAATATATAAATACATCCGTGTTATTAATTGTATTATATTCATCCTATTTTGGCTTAACCTGTTTATTACAAACAACATTTTAATACAAATCATAATTCCTACATACACTAATATAACATATTTTTTATGAAGTAAATATTATCTATTGCATCAAACATAAGATTAACTCAGTACATATGAAATATTTTACTTACGCTTAATTATTATTTAAACATCAGTACATACCTTTTTTCCGTTAACGTAGAAAATCAGCTCCGAACAGACCTCGCCATTGTCTTCATCCGTATTCAAAAGGCCCATGATAACTTTAAGGAACAGATGTTATTTTTAGCACTTGTACAGATAAATATTATATAATCATATAACACTGTCGTCTGTCCTGCGCAGACGCTCTAATATCACTGACTGGAGTGGATGTGAAGAGTATAACGCGATAACTGCTCACTACTGCGTCAGCGCATTTAATCGCATAAAGTATGTCACCATATATGTACAAGATGTAGGTATCCACTTTATCAATCATTTATCTCCCACTTTATTTCTCAACGATTATATTATAAAGTCCTCTGTAATTACGCCTTAACTGAAGCTACATAAACAGGTAGGTAACATAAAAAAACAACTAACGAATTGCTAATACTTTGAATAAAAATTCTTTGAATTTGAAAAAGTATACTTCTAAATTCCGTCAGTTAAAGTAACGAGTGTAGTCTAAAATATTACGCGGCGCGTTTCATTTGTTTAAAACTTGTACATCTTTACAAGCAAGCTGAGAATACTCAAATTATTTATACTGGCTGAAATATTATATACTTCTTTTTACCATAAGATTGAAAAAGACATGTACATACATACAAAGCTAATTAAGGGAACACGTTGATGACAATATGACACTGGTGGTATTTTTCATTAAATTTGAAGGAATCAAGTCCCTCATCATCAATCAGCACGTAGGACTACCCTATCAACCAATTAAAACTCACAATAGCTTTTACTAGCCTGTCAAAAGCTGAAGTAGTTTTTTGCATTTTTGCTCGTATGTGATGGACGACAAGATTTAGTACTTACGTTACGAGATTTTTGCTAAGCAAGAAGTTTTTCGGCAAACGTACATTTTGATAATTTATGAAAATAAATTTACATTATTTAAATCTTTAATAATGTGTTCTTAACTTCAGTATAATAAATATTTCGATTATTATTGTCATTGTTTCAATGAATAGATAATAAATATAACCCTGTTTTATGTAATGTTTTGTTTGCTATTTAAACGCTGACGATATTAATCTTCATTAAATTAAATACGTTAGTTACCTTCAGCATTTCATGTACATAACAATTTCCCTTTATACCATACAAATCAATATCATAGGAGTTAGCGCGAAATTAAAACAGTCACGCGGGAAATAAATTCAAGCGATCTCATACTGAAACAACACGCGTGATGCAAACGGTACCGGTTACTTAATACCTTAATTTCAATACACAAAGCACAATACATACCGAAACGAAGCGAGGACCGGTCGCTCATAGGTAATAAAAATGCATGCTGACTATTTTTAAAACTCCTTGTAGCCATATCGGCTAGCTAGACGTTGAAGATGGTTATTCGTCTAATTAAGACAAAAAAATACTGCTACGATACTTCTGTCCATTTATTTTTTTCTACAGTATTTTTATGATAAAATTAAAAACTATAGTGTTGGTAAAATACAATTAGGTATAAAAGCGTATGTGATAATACATGTGGCATCAGCATAAAATATTAAATTATTTTCCAATACACAGCAATCACGGCACGATGTTCCAGGGCAGTCCATTTCTTGTTATCGTTGGTTTAACCTAACAACAAAAAACATCTATAAATATAAAACAATATACGATTATGCCTTAACAATTAAATTTATATGCAACAAGGTTTCAGTTGACAACACAATACGCTGCAAAAAAGGTACGTATGCAGGCTTCTTCAAAATTGTGTAATCATCAAATTGTTTCAAAAATATTTATTTACATTTCATATGTCTTTAATGCATTAATAGTCCACTACAGAGCATGGTTCTCTCCTACTAAGTGAGGAGGCAGGAGCTTGCTAGAGTAACCTGCCTTAGTGAGGATTGGTACGAGCTGTCACTCATCCATCGTGATCGATAGCTGTTATTGGTTAAATCGGTTGCTCACTTAGGATCGATACAAACCGCCGCGATATTAACGCTTCATTTTCTCTGTATAAATAATCCCTCTGCCCGTATGTATGTCACTGAACTCCTCCTAAATGCTAGGACCTATTTTGATGATCTTAAATTTATATTTAAAGTTTCAGCAACGAATCGAAACCATTCTATTATAACGTCAAAATTTTTGCGATGTTGGCAAGTCGGCCACGGAACTTGTTGTCAGCTCGTGCATAATGTCTAACACGTGGTCCGACACAAAGCATTGTAGCAAGTTCAACAGTTTACGTTTTAGCTGACACGACTACACAGACACAGCGTAGATTTTTCCTACGCATTTGTTTGCGATGTATCAATTAATCGAAACAAATGTTAACGAAGAAAGAATTACGGGCACTTTTTAAATGACGGTATAGACAAAACAATAATATGGTACCCGCCAGCTACTCTATTTATGGAGCTCGAAGTTGGTAACCCTGGTAATTTTACTAGTAAACCCATGGAATTCGGACTCGTCAGTCATCTCGACCAGCTCAGTTTATTTCACTTAAGTCGATAATGAGAATCGGCCAAAAAAAATGTAAATTAATTTTTGATACTGTTACTCGCTACCTAATTTTTGCTTGAATACTAATGTTTATAAATGCGTCTAGATCTAGAAAGTCAACACTGTTCTTGAATACGGGGTTTAGTCACTTACAACAAACTAAATGGTGCATTAGGGGTCACCAACTTAGTTGGAGCTAAGATACGTTTTACTTTCGACACTGGGCGATCTATCAATTACGTATCTTCTTCTTGAAATTTTAAATGTAACTATAACGTAACAGACGTACGTATAACATTTTTAAAAGGTAAGACATAAAATTTAATAACTTCTTAAATTCCTAACCTGTTCGTCGTATTTTATTACATCTAAATACTATTACGTATATATTTCAAGTTTTAAATGTTTACCTTGTCGAGAGGAGTTCGACTAAAAATCGCGATCGACCGTGGGTCATACATCAGACACGTGATTAAAATTATTAATGACCTACAAAAATGAAAGTTAAACTTGGGTCATTAGCTCTCAGAAGTTAAAACGATAATTCATACAAGATAGGTACTGTTCAAGTGCGGTTAAATAACAACCAAATAATAATAAATATAAAACTACCAACCCACCTACGAATACTGTATTAAAACTGCTTAATAGTAATTAGATAAATAGTCAAATACCCAAACATAACTGTACGTTTTATTTTGATATCTTTTATAACAGCAAAATTCTTATTGAATTTTATTCAGCGCATATAAAAACCTATAATAATGATGAAACTGTCAATTGGTAATTTTTATAAAATGTATAAAAAGATTTTTCTGTCGACATGGAAACCAAATCAAAATATATGTTTTCGGTACTTTCAGCCTATAATAAAATATAATTATTATGACCATATTTGGCATATAACTTATGACAAGTAAAGACCTAGGATAAATTTCGTTCTAGAAAATGGTAAAAGAGAGAAGTAACGAGATAATTAAGTAATGCTTCGACCTTGTTTGCAAAAAAAATGTTAAATTGATAAATTTTGACGATCATGTTCTTGAAATTAATAAGAAGGAAAGAAATGAAAATTCTTATTTACGCCAAATGGGGGCTTAGTTGATAGTAAGTTTTTTAGAAATATACAAAGATTTTTTTTTTATAATATAATAGGACCCGGTTTAAATTAAGCATCTGTAAAAAGTATTTCGTTCAAGAAAGTCAATATCACATAGTTACCTCCTTCGTAATACGATCTTCGCAAGCCATCCTAATACGTGAACACGTTGCCGGGACGTCTAACACAAAGTCAGTAGATACTCCTGCGTCCGATCGCGCAGATTTTATGGCTTCCCTTATAGCGAAAAATACCGATGCTGCTAAAAACAATGGAGGTTCACCAACAGCCTAAAATTAAAAGACAAAAAAATATGACTAAGGTCCTCATAATTATGTATCTTCCTATTTGATGATAACAACGTCACGAAAAATCGATGGTGTGTGAAATATTAAATTGCATTACCTTCGAGGAATATACCGCTCGAGGATTTGGAGCTCCTTTCAGTAGCGACACATTGAATTCCTTGGGTATATCAGAAATACCCGGAATTTTATAAGTGCCAGGTCCACGAGAAAGGACTTCACCTTGCGGCGAAAACAACATCTCCTCTAAAGTGTAATAACCGTATCCTTGCATAAAAGCTCCTTCGATTTGGCCAATGTCTATCGCCGGATTTAAACTTTCGCCCACATCCATTACTATGTCCGTCTTAATAACCTGATGGTCGCCAGTTAAACAGTCAATAATAACTTCAGAACATGCAACGCCGTAAGTAAAGTATTCATATAAGTTCCCTGTGTTGGTTTTAGCATTATACTGTATCTTCGGAGCAGCGTAAAATCCTGTTGCAGAAAGACATACACGATCTAAATATGCTGCTAAAACCCATTCCTCCCATGTTCCATCTGGTTTGCTTTCTTTGTAAGGCTTTAATCTATCATTCAATGTATCACATGCATTAATAACTGCCATTCCGTACAAATCTGAACTAATACTTCCCGCTGTAGGTGAGCTATTAGGTACTTTGTCTGTGGCCATTTCGCTAATATGAATTCTTCTAATATCAATATCCAAAGCCTTCGATGCTACTTGAATCATCTTAGTAAATAGCCCTTGCCCCATTTCTATTCCGCCGATCGACAGCAGAACGGAACCATCGTTGTAAATTAATAAAAGTGCTCCTGCTTGCATTAAAACGTCTCCTTGAAAAGATATACCATATTTTGTTGGGACTATAGAAATTCCCTTTTTCTTCCATCGGTTATATCTGCAAAATAAAAAACAAGACTTTTGTAGGTAAAAACTAGGAAGTTCTTAAAAATAAAACTTGAAATATAATCAGATCATAATAATATAATAAAACTCTTAAACTTGTTAGAATATCTTAGCTCTTTGATAGTTTAGTTAGACTAATTTCTTGTAAATGTGAGTTAGACTTTTTTTACCTATATTATCAATAAATCAGATAATAACAACAACCTGCTATGCTAGCTAGCTGCTAATGACCCTTTAGTTTAGGGAATCCTGTGTTCGATTCGGGGTCTGGGGAATCACTTCGATACGTGAATGTTGTAACATCTACTCTCAGTTCTTGAGGCGAATGAGTGTAAACGTCCATGTTTTGATATTTTTTTATTTAATAATATAAATAAAAGTAGTATAATATCTTTTACATGAATATGGCTTGTAAAATTATTTTAATCTTTTTTGAGGATATGCCATAACCTCAGACCAAGAAACGGCCATAACGATATATTTAGCGGTGAATAAGAACCATTGTTATTATTAAGCAATCGTTGAATTAATACGTGAAAGGAAAAATATGTTGAAGATAGACAATAAATAGATGTCATGGATGGTGATTAGCTTAAACCCGTTCTGCGTCGTATTCGAGTCGATTATTTATTTATTACGTAGATAAGTAGTATGAGGAAATAAAATAATAGACATACTTACTTATTGAATTCCGCTACTTCTTGCTTTCTATGCCAGTAATTGCACATTTCAATACATTCATTCCAACAACGTTGTAAGGTACAATAAGTGAGAGTCTGGTTAAAATGAGTTAAGTGACCTTCTTTATAAAGATTAATACTTGCAATTTCTTCATACTGTTTACCCAGTACATCCGCAATATTCCTCATCATTACTTCTGCTACCAACATTGCTTTAGGCGCACCAAAACCTCTGAATGCCGTATTTGATGGCATATTTGTTTTACACACGTAGCCACTTACTTCTACATTGGGTATAAAATAGCAATTGTCAACGTGAGCTATTGCTCTTTCCATCATCTAAAAAAAATGTCGGTATATTACTAATTAGTTATATGTTTGTGTATTTAGAACAGCTCGTATTTTTAACTCACTGAGCAAGATATATCCATAGCGTTGCCAGCGTTGCTATAAATCTCAAACACTGCGCCGGTTATCTTTCCATCATCGTTAAAAGCAGCTTTGTATTTTATTAAACATGGATGTCTATAACCTGTTACTTGCATATCTTCATCTCTCTCAAGAACTGCCCGAACTGGCTTCTTAAGTTTATAAGCAGCGATTGCAACAGGCAAAGCTAGAATTGACGCTCTAGTTTCCTTTCCTCCGAAACCACCTCCTATTCTTTTGACTTTAGCTATTACTTTGTGTCTCGGAATTTGTAAAGCTTCTGCAGCAAATTTCTGAGAAAAATATTTTTAAGGTATTAGGCATACAAAAAAAGTATCAAATTAGTATCAACATTGGACTTTATAAATAACAAATGCTCAAAATAAGCAGCACATGCAATATTGGGGTACAACATACTCTGTCTCGTCTGATATATGATTTCTTAATATAACGCGCATATCTGGCCTCATTTATTATTACTATATGCACCCGCTTTTTTAATCCGCCAATTGATGTTATCAATAATACAACATAATAATGCTTAGAATATTGAAGCGTGAAAATCTGCACCCTACTACTAACAACGTGTTCATTTCATACTGCAGACCGAAATGTTAAAATACTCTTATTTGTGAGCATGGTTTCTAAAATAGAAACCAAAGGTGTAACTATTTATAAAATAAATAAAAGAAACCATGAAATCCAAACCCCATGCCTATTATTAACAAAAACAAATTTTAATTTTGTAATCAGATATCATGTGGTCAATCCACAAGTAACGGCTGAACTCTTAACTGTAAATCCTGTGTATAGAAAATAATTAAGAACTTCATTAATGTAATGTTAAAATTAAGTAAGTAGGTAAATTAAGTTGGCACAAAAAAAATCAAGCTTTCGTTTTTGTTTTGATACTCTGACATATAGTAAGCACAAGATACAGAATACGTAATAGTTTAAGTTAAAAAGCTTAACTTACAGCAATTTCAGCAGGATTTTGCGTTGTACTAATAATTTCTAATTCATCTTCTTGTGAAATAGCAAATGCCGACATTGTTTCTAAATAAAAATGTTCTTGAGCCCCAGTTCTAATGTAGCCCTCAGTCACATGATGCGCACCAGAGAATGCTTCGTTGACATCTCCTTTTAAAAGTTTTCTGGGATAGCCGGTAAAAAATGATTTTTGTTTAATTGCATCCTCAATGGTTATTATTACAGGGTGTAATTTTTCGTAAGTTACAACAACTAACTCTTTAGCTTTTCTGGCAATATTCTCTGATCTAGCAATTATTGCACCAATAACACAAGCTCTACTAGTAACCACATTCCTTGAGAAAATTTCCTCGTCCTTAAGTATAGCCCCCATTTCGTTGCAGTCATTCGGTAAATCTGAAGCTGACAAAAATGCCTCTACGCCCGGTACTAATAAAGCTTTACTTGCATCAACAGTCATAATCTTTGCATGTGGCTCTGTACTAAATATTAAGGATAAAAATAATTCGCCTTCTACTATCGGGACATCGTCACAATAGATGGCTTCTCCAGTAGCTTGTTTCAACGCTGACACATGTGGTATTGGTAATCCAATTGAATTATAATTACTTCTATTATTATTTTTGACTTCGAAATACTGGGAACTTTTTGGTTCTATTTTTGGTAAGTCAGAAGGTACACATAATTCATTAACTTTCAATTCATAACCATTAATACCTGATGTTTGCAGCACATAAAGATGAAATTTAAAATATAAACTCAAACTGAGCGATTTTCTAAAATCCGGCATACCACCCGGTGACGAGATATCTAACTCCAATTCTTCTGAAAGAGACTTCATAAGTAATTCTAATGTACTTTCATTCCATATGCGGTTTATTAAAGCTTTAGATGACTTGTTTGCGGATACCGTTGTGGCTGCCATACCGCCAAAACATAGTTTAGCGTCTTTCACTACATTAGAATTTTCTTCAAATGTTACACTGAAAGCTGCTGTAACTATAGAAATATCATCGTCTCGTCGCCTTGCTTGTTTATATGCTTTAAAATACTGCCCTTTTCCAGAAAACGGAATATCAATTGCGATGACAATCTCATCATTTCTAAGAGAAACTTTTCTATAAGCTACAAAAAAATTATTGTCTATGAGTACTTGTCGTCGTCCACCTTTAGAACTAGCTACGGTAAGAGTTGCACAACACGCCATTAGGATTGGGTTTAAATCCGAAATAGGACTCGCTGTAACTATATTTCCCGCTAAAGAAGCCACGTTCCGAACTTGATTTCCAGCGAACCTATGAAGCATATTTTCAATCTCCGAAAATATTTTTCCTGTTTCAGAACCATCCTGTAAATAATCCCGCAGGAAATTACGTAAATCTGAAAGGGAGACGGCAGCACCAATTCTGATTCCAATATCCGTTACACACATTGTGTTCATCTCTTCAATTAGAGACGGGGAAAGTAATATTGGGTATAGTCTTTTCTTAAATTTCATCTCAACACCAATTTCAGTATTACCTACTATCACTTTACTCTCATTAAATTCAGATTTTAAGAAAAGTAATTCATTTAGAGTTTTAGGTCGAATCCAAACAATGTTTTCTCCTTTATACACGGTACAACTATGTCTATATTGTTGATTTAAAATTAATTCAGGAGGGAAAATTGGTTCCTGCGTAGGAGAATAGGGTTGAAATTCTGATTTTACAAATAATATTTCCTCGTTTTTATTTTGATTTTTCTTAAATCGGCAACAATTATTGCCCATCATACATGATTCCTGACTTTCATTACCACTTTCGGTCCATGCATCTATAAATGTCTTAAACCCTTCTATGATTGGTCTATAACCTGTACATCTACAAAGATTTCCTTGTAAGGCTGTTTCGATATCACCATAGTCGACTTTAGTTTTATTTCTAAGCAAAGCATACATTGACATGACAATTCCCGGAGTGCAGAAACCACATTGTGATCCATGTGCTTTAGCTATTCTTTCTTGCACTGGATGTAACTTTTGCTGTACTGACCCAATGCCTTCTACAGTAGTTACAGCTAACCCATGCATTGCGCATACAGGAGTTAAACATGCATTCACTGCGATATGTCTGATACGTTTCGATTTAAAGTTATTATTTTGATCATTTTAAAAAACCTTAGAATTGTTTAGGGTGCAAAGAAGTACTATTCTCAAACATCAGATAAGATAAAGTAACTCGGAAACAAAATAAAAAGTAGTACTTAATAATTACTATTTCAATATCGGCATTAAATGTTAAAAGTAAAACCTTCGACGCCGGTTTTGATCAAAGATTACTGCTTGACATCAGTCAGACACTAATGACAGGTTCCTGGCTAGTTAAGCTTATCGTCTCGTAAATGTGAAGTTCTCATGAAAATTATAACTTAGCCTAAGACTTAACCTTTGTAGGTATTACGCAACTATGGCGCAATTGATTATAGGTATTTTCCATTAATCATAATAGTATATTTCATTCATAACTTTTATAGCGAGGTAATTTGGATAGCTGGATGATAAGTAGTAGTCGTCACATATAAAAATCAGAAGCAACAAAAGTATCATCAAGGCATTACCATCCAATACGAAAACGGAAGACCCAAATTATTCCTGGCTCTCGAATACTGCAACAGACAAACTTATCTAGAAAACATATATTTCCCAACTTCAGGAAACCTATGCAATAGAAGTGCTAGTACCAACTGAAAAAATTTAAATTGACGTATATATTTCATAATGCAAATAAATCAACCATAACTTTTACCTCAAGCTTTGCAATAACGATATACCCAAATCAGTAAAATACATACCGAAGCAAAGTGAACGCGGGTCACTACTCACAAATATTTAACTAAAAGGATACTTAATGACATTCTCTTCGCCGAGGTAATATGAAACCATGACTGTACACGCACCACAGCCACCTTCGCCGCAACCATACTTTGTTCCCGTCAAATGAAGTTTCTTCCGCAAATACCACAGCAACGACCATTCTGGGTCAGGATTTGGTTCTATCACCTGAAAATTATGATAATTGTAATATTAGATATGTCTATTTACTACAACTGAATAAAGCGTGTAAAGAGACATGGTAATATGATGGATTAGTTATCAACACAATAAAATTAATTTATCTCGACCTAGAGTAGGCACATTGAAATCTAGGTGCATCCGTGCTGTAACTTTTTAATTTATCTGTATCTTTTTACCAATAATTATCTCTGTTACAGATTGACCACCGCGCACCAGTTTCTAAAAGGCTTTTCAAAATATTGTTGAATTAATAGGCATGTTAACTAACAACCTCTATCAAATCAATTCGAGTTCCTAGAACGCTGATTACACAATATTAAAACATTTGACATACGATTCGGAGTAAAATTTGACAGCTCTGGTTAACTGATCAATTATTATAATTCACGTTTGACAATATATTTGACTTTTGGTGGTGAGTATTGTAATAATATCTGTATTTGTACGGCGATTTTTGAAAAATAGGCTTCATAATTGAAAAAATGGGCTTCATAATTTGAAGTGACTTTTTTATTAATCTATCAAAAGGTACAAGCGCTGTATTCTGTTAGCAAAAATACCCAATTTGTTTTGAGTAGTTCTAAAATTCATTGATATTTATATTTCTATAGGGTTTCTATTTCTATATGATCAAACTGCAACTTCAAACATTCTTAAATTTATTATGATTCATAAATGTTACCAATGTATTAACATTCATTCAATGCAACCATTACGGTTAGTTGTATACTTCGTAATTGCGCATGCCTAATTATAATATTGTTATGTTATCAATAGTCATCTAGGTAAGTTTACTATTATTTTATTATTATAATAGTAAATAAACTTTATTGACTATAATTATACAATTACACATGTTAGTAGATCCCTGACTGCCAGAAAAGCGTAAACTGTGACCTGGGAGACAGTACCTTCCCATTTCTTAAGGTACAATATTCTATGATTAAGAGATAAGCGATAGTCCTACCCAATATTATAATATTACTCTTCCTCCTACATACTATTCTCAATATCTGTTGCTATTTATTTGAAGAAAAACATTTTACGTTCAACATCCTGAATTTGTGATAATATATATGCTTATGTTTTATTCAAATTACCTTATACGTAAGAGAAGGATTTCAATAGATCTGACACAACAGCTCCTTTAGCGAAATTTGATACTATCTGCCTAGTTTATTCGGTCAATGCTAGACTCACTTAAACGCCCAGAGTTGTGACATTTATTTACAAGAAATAAAGTGCTTTATGTTAGGGAAGAAAAATGTATATAAAAAAAAATATTTTGCTTAACTTTTCAATTTAGGTTCATTTTTAAAAAACTTGTGAGATTTACCTCTATAAATAAACAGGTAAATTAAATTATGTGATCTAATTGATTAAATAAATACGAGTACTATTAATAAGCCAACAAATAAGCTTTATGTTATACTTATCTATATAAATTGTGAAACAACGTTTAAGTTGAAAGTAAGTAACTAAAACTTTCAAAGGAAAAGTTTATTTAATTCTTTTTAGGGCATTTAAATAAAGCTTGATTTAAAAATAATTACTTTCAATTTATTCACCCAAAATTTATCTAACAGAATACAGTTCATAGACATACAATTAAATTACGATTATCTACTGAATCTACTTCTTTTAAAGATTATTTCCGTTGAGTAGCACACCAAGACATATAAATCTTAGAAACGATTTAGTAAACTTTAACAATGCTTTTGAAACTTTGTTGATTAAATAATATAGCCCCATTTTTTATTTTTCGGTTAGAACTTAATATACATACCTACCTAATATTTCGCTCGACGATATTCACCATATTAGATTTATTTCTCTAATAAAAAAAAGTAGCTAGGTAATCAAATTATCTTACCTTTTTACCATTGACGAAAAATATTAACTCTGTATCTACAACACTAGTTATTAGTCGTAGAATTTTATCCATTGTTCTTTGATATTGAACGTTAACGATACTTTATACTAATAAACATTTGATTGAGCAAATTGCCAATATTGTAATCATAGGGAGACTTGTGTTACCGCGGTGAATGTCGCCGGTTAACTAAAGCAAAATAGCTTGAATTACAGAGTCTGATTAAACAAATGTAAGCCGGTTGCTTCGAGAAGGACGTGGTCGCAAATACTTGATATTTTAACGCGGCGGTTTATTTTACGTACATTCATACGTTAAGGCTTTTTGCTTGACTAGTATATAGATATCTGGTTTAGGATAAGTATGATTTGTTGTTTACCACTTAAAATATTTATTAGTTTATAAGACTATATTGTACGCCGCTGTAGGGAGAGCATAAGAGTATTTTCTTTTTTTATATATAACACCTTCTGTACCTACCTTATTGTCCACAATAAAATAATGTGCTTTGACTTTGAAATATTCAGCAAGCTCATATACCTAGTTAAAGTTAAACTAAAAGCAAAATAAATTAGCTATTGCTTACTAAGTATTTATCCGTTAGGATCTTAGAAGACATTACTGAAAATTAAGCAGAAGAAAACTACAAATTTCCTATCGTATATCACCAATATCGTGTTGTGATAATGAAAAAAAGCCAGAATGCGTTCTGAGAATTAATTGTATAGGATTTTGGTTACTCATAAATATGGTATGATGGCATCGATCTTTAAAATTTAATGCCACGGCTGAACACTGGTTCTTGAATAGATGAATTACCGACAATATTGTTAGGATTACCAGCACAGATTACAGCACCTCAGTCCGACATACACGTCACTGTTGCCACTTAACATTTGGCAATACCTTGAGGATGCCTGGTGTATTTTTTGAAACATTTAAGAAACAAACTTGTGATGATGAGGAATAATAATCAATTACGTAGTACCATTCGTAATTTAACATCGTCTGATCTTAGGGTTTCTTTAACTTTTTTTATATATTACGTAACTAGTTTATCCCGTGACTGCCATGGACAACACACAAAGACTAGGTTATATAACCAGATCAAGAACAGAAATTTAAATTCAGCATTCAAATTCCTACCCCGCTGGGATCGAACCTAGGGCCCTTCGAACGGCTATCCCGCATAGTAATCATTACGCCACGCGGGTTGTCCGTACATCGCGATTGACTTAACTGTAATAAAGTTTTGTTTAGAGTGAATAACGTACGAAAACCATTGTAATTGTATTTGCAGATACCTATAAATGCATTATAAATATTTTGTTTGTCAATTTTCGATTTCCGAATAGAATTTTTCTGTATCGATCTTCAGATTTAAACTTGCCTATATAGCTACTACAATATCATGTAACATAACACTTCACATTTCACATGCTAATATTCAATTAATAATAATTTACATATTAATAATCTTAAGTCTATTCTAAAATACTAACCTACACCAATTCCTGAGATTGCGTAATAAGAAAATATATGTTGTAATATGGGTAATGATTTAGTTCATACCTATTGTTTATCGATAAAGCATTTATTAATTATGGGCCAAATCGTTAGTTTAAAAACATTTTCAGGCTTATCATTATTAACATTATATTTTAATTTGATATCTACTTGTAATAACACGATTATTTTATGATATTCACAACGGGCAAATTTCAAATTATACAAGTCGTTATAACCCAAGCAGGCACCACTGGATCTCAAGGAGTTGTCGAAACCATGGTGACACATAATAATAATAGAAACTATCTGACCCCAGCAAAGTTGTTTTACCATGTAAATTATTATTTTAGAACTATTTTATAACCATAAAAATGATTATAGTGGTTTAACGTTAAAGGCTAGACATATGCTGTCGTGGAGTTTTTTTCGGAGTCGTTTTCGCAATATTTTTTATTGCTGCTCCTCTGCTATTCATCTTAACGTGATGTTATATAGCCTATAGCCTTCCTCTATGAATGCACTATGTTACACTAAAAGAATTTTTCAAATCGGTCCAGTAGTTCCTGAGATGAGCGCGTTCAAACAATCAAACGAACACTTCAGGTTTATATAATTAGTATAGAAGTATAGACAATGTAAGGCTGGAGCAGAGAAGTAGATAGACAAAAAAAATATATACGTACTTTAACAAGTCTAACGGTAACTCTGCCAATGCAAACACCTCAAACAACATAATTTGTATATTTTTTTAATTTTAATAAACCTTCACACGTACCTCAGCCCCACACTAGGATAACATGCGGTTGTAATATATTTTACCCTATTTGTTTTTATTATTCAACTTTTCAGCTATGCACGTCATTTTTTGATTCTGCCACTGTTTCGGAAAGGTGCTTTTACATCGAGAAGAAACAACGAAAGAAACTCCTCAGCACATCTCATAAACTAATAAATATATCTACAAATATACATATACAATCGCTAGCGATGTGGACCTGGATGCAATATTATTCTTTCTAGGTGTCATTATCATTTATATATTCATCTATACTGTATTAGGTAACTTTTGTCTACCAGCCATGCTTTAACATGTAGCTTAAACTTTTCGATAGGTAATTTCATGTACAGTACCATACTCTACCCCCTTTCTTGCACACGACATATATGCATAAAATCTCATTTCTCAATCAATGCTTAATATCAAGGTTCTACAGAATCGTGGGTAGTTAAGAATACTCACAATCATATGGCTTTACCTTACAAACAAAACATTTTTTTTCATCTGAATAGATGCTACAGTATACTTGTACTAACTTAGACATTCAAACCATTACAATACCTCTACTATAAATTGGCAATGTTGGATATCCTGCCGATTCCACATGGTACTGCAAAACATTGGGACGGAGTTACATTGTTTAATTACAATATTACTGGCATCACAGTTTTACTACATTTTGACTTGATCAGACCAGTACATGTTGATGATATTATTTCAAGCAATACCAACAAAAATTATATTTAAATCCATTCATCCGTTTGGAAGCTACAATGACAAACAGATTTTGCTTTTAAAATATATTTCACAGTTGATTCCAGGAGAGTAATATCTAACCAGGGAGCATAATATTTGTTTAATGTGTTGAAACTATCAATTAAACTGGATGGTAAAAACCCCAACAACCTCCAACACGAGATACTATTAGCCAGTCTCATCCATTATTAGCAGCATATTACACAAATAGAACAATGCCCTGTACTCATGGCTTGAACACACATCTATATTTCAAATTGTTCAATGATAATGATTATTTACAAAAGGATACTTATTCCTAAAGGCATTTATAATCCAAAAACAATTAAGTAAATAATTACATGATTTATTTACTACTTAGCACAAATTTGCATGTAAAACTCAACTTTATTAGCTACATATATTTTAACATCTACAGTTTTTATAATATCTAAATTAATTCTAACATCTCACATTGTTGTACAATACGAGTTTTATTCAGGAACTTTTTATGCGGACTTCAAGACACCTCTCTCCTCTAATTCTTTCTCAACAACAGTACCTTCATACCTAATTTTATCCTTCAATGAATCTTGTAACAATTGAGCATCAAATCTCTGCCTGGACCATTGTACCCGGCAATATGACCAATAAAGCAATGTAGATATGCTAAAGGTTCCAACTGCTATATGTTGGGAAAGCATTGGTTTTGATGTTTTAATAAACGATGCCAGACCAACACCAACTCCTGTTGCTATTCCGTACATAAAGCTCTCACGGAAACATGGTATTTTTGATACATCTCGACCAAAAATGACCAAACCCTGAAAAAAAAACAAAAGAAATTAGTGATTATTTTTTTTACATAATAAATTATGCATTATGAGTCAGTGTAAGTCGAAATGGGATATTGATTTTATTTTATTCACTTACTCGACCTCACACCAAAGCATACTATAATATTTTAGATTGTATTTAGGGTGATAATATCTGGGCAAGCAAGTAAAGAATGTTTATCGCACTGCATTATTTGTATTGCCATTACACTAGGTGGTACAGAGAAGAATGGTGGTGCTTGCTAAGACTAGGTGAATACCCTGCATTGGTGTTCCCATCTGATTATAATATTAATGTCTTCAAGTCAAGAGTGAATAGGCTTCTACTAAGTTAATGTGCTTTACCACCCAGACTACATCACCGCTTACCATTATGTTGGACTGTAGTCAAGCATTAAATTATAATTAATAAGAAAAGTGAAATTAGCTTTACTTAGGGATGCATACACACTCATATGGTTTATTAATGATCTTACTTTTTAACTTTAGTACCATTCTTTACCTTTTGTTCGTCGTCATCATCTTCTAACATACTCTTCACAACAGTGTCCATTTTGAAAAAAGATAGCAATACCAATATCAAAACCACAACAAAACTCAATTAATAATTTTGAATCCAAGATAAACCGATCTGAAGAGTTTAACCTTATTTATTAATTTTTTTTTTGGTCCGAGCTCTGCACTTTTATTGTATAGATTACTGATAACTAGTAAATGTTAAATAATTCTTTAACTTTATTTTTACTTCGATGATTCCATGTTTTAAAATATTTATTAGTGATCTCTCTTCTCTTCTCCCATAGAAAGAATAATGATAATAACAGCTGAACTGACAGTTGACAGATCCAGTGTTGCACCTTTAAACCAATAAAAAATTGTGACGTAACTTCAATTAAATTAAAAAAAATCATAATATTTTCTTTTTACACAAGTTATTGCTTGACAACTATCCTACTTCATAAATTATTTTCTATAATCCTTGTGTATTATTGACTGAATGATAATAAAACTTATTTCAAATAGTTGAAGAAGAAGTTAGTACACTATTAGAAATACGATACAACTGGATTCCTTTATTCTAATCAAATGTCATATTTTAACAAAAAATAAATATTTAATCAAAACCACATTTAACGCAGAAAGAAGTTATATGGCAACGGCGTAGCCAGAAATCTTAAACAACTTAATGTGATTCTTAAAAAAAAATGTGTATTAAGCTTATTTTCCATAATTTTTAATTTTCCCACCCACCATGAAAAATAAGGATCGATAACCATTTCAAATATCTCTCATTTTTTAATCGTTTTGGCAACGCTGAGATGTATAGGGCCTATTCAATAGGCAATGGGACTTGCACTAGATAGGTTATTTTCAGTTTATTTTATTTATACCTGTTATTGAAAAGGCGGAGTTTTCTATCAGATCTCGAAAAAGGCGGCGGAAGAAAATAAAAACGCCTAAGATTCAGAAAGTTGTTAAAATTTACTGATTACAATGGTACGTATTTGATGGTAATAAAATTATTTACAACTAGATGAACCAACAAACTTTGTTTTGCCATATACATTTTTATTTAAGAACTATTTTCATAACCATAAAAATTGTTATAGTGGGATACCCAAGCTAGACATACATATGCTATCGCGGACATTTATTTCGATCTTTTAGAGGGGAACAATATTGTAATACATGATTTTTGAGTAACTTTCACCGTTTACTCAGCTTACGCATGGAAAGCTCAAAATTTTGCCGTTTTCGCAATATTTTTTATCGTTGCTCCTCTCCTATTCATCTTAGCGCGATGTTCTATATCGCCTTCCTCTATAAATGGACTATCTTACACCAAAAGCATTTTTTAAATCGTTCCAGTAGTTCCTGAGATTAGCCCGTTCAAACAATCAAACAAACAAACAAACTCTTCAGCTTTATATATTAAGATAGATATAGATATAGTAAAATATATACAAATGTATAAAATAAATAATATATATATATATACATATACATATATACATATCAACTATATATACCTATAAATAACTATTACAATATAAATATATGTACATATGCTTGCACAACTTGTGCACGTTCAATTTGTTTTGTTATACAGTAAAAGCTCTTTACGTTATACGTTCCATAAATATGCCGCGAATATAGAAACCGTGAATACAGAATGGTAATTTACGTGGGATTACGTTCCTAGGTGACAAAATAAAAAAAACAAATATATAAAAAAATCAATGTATATTGAAGTCTTTTTGATTATTTATCTTAAGTCTTAGACAATGGTTTGAAGAATTTTGTAGTTTTCGCTTGCTTGGCAGTTTCTACTCTTTCGATTCAGATTGATATGCAGCAGTCACATTAGCAATTTGCCCCTTATAAGACTTCGTTCCATAGATCATCGGCGATATAATACACACTTACACAATTAACATTTTATTTTCATTCACAAAAGTAAATTGTAAGATAAATTATACGTCACTACATAGTGATAACACATACTTAAGTCTATTTAAGCTACGGTAGGCCAAAGAAAAAACTATTAACTTTATTCACCTGTTCAATAGCCTCCCGTTCCGCTTTCATTTTCTCCTCCTCAGCGGCCTCTATGATAGTCGATATGTCTTTCCCCCGCCCTTGATTCCCAGCACTGGTCGTAGGCTCCACGTATTCCTCCTGTGCACAAACAAATACAAACAATTACTTCAGAATACCGTTACACAATTACACTTTAGTATTGACAATATATGGAGGGTAGTTGGGAATATTTAAAATTTATTTAAACGAGATTCGATCGAAACTACCCTCAAATTTTGTTTCCTTATGGCCCAAGTAGGCGATCATTTGGTTTGGTTACTTTTTATTAATATTTTTGTACGTGAGGTAGGATTTTGAAACGAAAAGTGAATCGCGTCTTAAATAAAAAGCTTATAATATATGATGTACAGTTGCGACAGCTCGAAGCCATTATTGTTTCATCGCATGTTCCAACCCAATACCTACACAATTATAAGTTGAAGATTTTGTTTGTTTGGTTGAACACAGTAATCTCAGGAACTACTCGTTCTAATTTAAAAAATATTTTTGTGTTGGACAGTCCATTTATCGAGGAAGGGTTTAGGCTATATAATACTAAGATCGGTAGCAGCTGAGCATTGATAAGAAATGTTACAAAAAAGGGACAAATTTTTCAAGATGATATGATAGGTGTCCTAGTAAATACTCGTATATATATTATATAACATAACATTTAAAGAATTTATTTTATTGTGAGTGTACAAAGATATCACACACACCACCATTAAGTAATAGAAGATGTATTAAAAATAAAATAAAAAAACAATATCAACAAATTATATTAAGAATGAATATATTGAGATGTTAACTATTTTTACGAGTATTTTATTTTTACGAGTATTTATAACAATGTTTAATATATTATTAATGGAACTAATGTCCATTTGAAATTTCGCTCCAAAACATAATCTCTTTACGTAACCGTTATGACGTCACTGGTACAATGATAGGTTTGACTGACACTGACAGACTACTGTATCAACTGATGATTGTGAGCGAGCACAGACTGAACAAAGTCATTGCTGTTCATTGTTCTATATATAATTATTTTATCTGTATGTATATCATCGAACTCCTACACGGTTCGACCGATTTTAATGACTTTTATTGATGCCTTTATGTGAATTCGAGAATGATTTAAATTTACAATTATTCCATCTGATAGAAAGTTTTTTATGTTACAACATTTACTAAATCCGATAGTGCGATAAAGATAAATTACAAATTAAATATAAATATATATGACAAACAATAACAATAACAGTAAACGATTTGATTTAAATAAAAAAAAAGAATATTATGGTTTTAGAATTTACTATCAGCTTCTTTCACTTTGTTAAACTAAAACAATGGTTATTTGTACGATTCCAAAAATATAGCTATTCATTTATTTCACGAATTACACAAACATCAAGTTTATATATTAATGGTTTTTGTTGTTCTAAAAATTATAAACATATGCAATTATCATAAGAGATTGACTGAACCAATAAAAACCATAATAATGAATACATTATTTGTTGTTGTTTATGCGGCTGCTGCTATTACTACAGTTAACATACCAATCCTAAGTCAATGTCAACGAGGTACAAATTATCACTTAACACGATAATCAACCAAACCCATATCATTCTAATACATCTTTAGAATCCCGTCATGCAACATATAAAGGTTAGTGTTACTCACGACACCGTCCGGGGTTAGTGAGGGGATCGGTTGGTGTCTGTGGCAGTCGTCACTGTGCCTACCTTGATGGCTGAACTAATGAGCCTATCGTACTCTTGGGAGCGGTATGACACCGGCAACTGTCGTCGAGCTCGCAACCTGTACACCGCGCCCGACGACGAGGACGATGACCATCCACTACTTGCCTCTGTGGACAAACAACATTGTTAGTAGGAGAGGGTGATCAGTTCTTTAGTTCCATACACTATTCGCCTCTGAGGACAAACATAACATTGTTAGTTAGTAGGAGAGGGGATTAATTAATTAGTTCCATACACTATTCGCCTGAGGACAAATATGACATTGTTAGTTAGTAGGAGAGGGTGATCAGTTCATTAGTTCCATACACTATTCGCCTCTGCGGACAAATATAACAATGGTTAGCAAGTAGGAGAGTGCAGTTAGTTATTTAATAATATAATACGGGCATAAACAGTCGCGACACAGTGTTTTACTATTGTCACTGTTTATGAACATAAAATTTAAAAATATTTTTGATACTTTAAAAAATCTTGGAATTTTTAATGTGTCCGCTAGTGGCAAAATTACTTGAGCGTATTCGTGCATCGGGGGACACATTAAATTGGCGTCGGGAGTTATCGTAGATAGCAGTCGTTGAACCTTATCGGAGACCTATGGACGACTTAAAAACTTCCCACACTTAAGTTGACCACTGACGCTTCCACCAATCCGCACTGTAGCATTGTGTTGGAGCGAGTTCTAGGCCTCCTCAGGGAGCCATTAATTTATTGTCGCCAAAAATCTAATTTTAAAATTGACAAGACTGAATGGTTCCACCTTTCTTTAGTAGTAAGAGAAGTTAAGCTTAGGTATGAGCATGCCAGTACAGTACCACTTTTCTTGGTAAAAATGAAGTGAAGCCTGATGAATATATGGCCACATACATAAATACGCAAAGTAACGATGCATGACCTGTGTCATATCGTTTAACGTATACACTCTCTTCCATATGAATGTGTCATCATAATTTGTAAATTGTTGTATTTAATAAATAGTATTGTTTAGTCTCAATTGCCTCTGTTTCATTCTAATCTATCCCCATTCTAACATCGGACGTCCCGGCGTACGGCGGGTATACATCCCTTCGTTGTAAATATCCCTCCAGTACGAACGACGCGCTTTGCCTCGTCATTTATAATACGTACTGCGAAGGA
>DWJN01000125.1:0-31297 GCA_018248895.1 Carystus phorcus
TAAGATGAATAGGAGAGGAGCAGCGATAAAAAATATTCCGAAAACGGCAAAATTTTGAGCTTTCCATGCGTGCGCTGCGTGTCTTCAGTACCGATAAAAATAATTAAATTTTGCCGCGTTAATTTCCAAGATAACTACAAGTAAGTATAACAAAAGTTATTGATATTAGATTTCGATATAAAACAATTTGATTGATTTGGGTTAAATTGAAATCCTCAAAAGTCACCACCAATACTAGTATTATTTCGTAACTGTTTCAATATTAATGCGACACAGCCTCTCGACCGAGTTCCGAACAGCACTTACAGAGTTCGTACTTTATTATGCATGAGCTCGGGACATTATAAATGTACTGCTTTGAGCATTCTTTGCTTGCTAACGTCACCCGTCCCAGTTGGAGGCATTAAACTAGCTCGTTTGCTATGCACATGAATTTAATTCTTGTTCTATCGTATCGTTTCACTAAAGGTATTCTATAAGTGATTTCACTTTAACGACGCGTTATTATAACATCTACCTACCATGTTTTGGAGTGTAGAGGACTCCAATCTCCATCGATTTAATAGAAAGTGATTGCATACTCATACTTCTGCGGACGCGACTATGGTGAAGTATGGTGTCAGGACTCTCCTGCTAGAGGTCGTTGAGCTCTCAGATTATACAACAATATGTAGTTGTTGTGTAAGCTGTGGACCGTCCACTTAATTCCATTTTAATCCTAACGATAACAGCACCTGCTAAAAGTTTCCTTTACCAACGTTACCTGCATTGTGAAATTTTACGTAATTACACCTTTGTGGCATTGAACATCTGGTAAATAATAAGGGGCACTTCATTTTCTTCTGGCAGGTAACGTGTCTATGACCTCATAGGAACTAATGGAGCAGCGATCGTCCCTTACTAATAGATGATTAATCTCATTTTACTTTTATTTAAAAAGAAACAGCCTGACAATAGTTTTAAATCAATAAACTATCCTCCTTACACGTACCAAGTCATTGTGAGTTTGAATGAACTGAGAAGCGATATCATGTAACGGTAAAATCTTAAGAATGATAATGCTTGGGGAGTAAAGCGTGACGCGGAGGACATACCTCGGTATTTCAGGTACGGCCGTTTCTTTCAGAACATATTAATGTATATTAAGACAGTTTCGTCATTACTATTGTACGTGTGACAAATACCATCCAACATTAGATATACAGGATGAAATTATTGTCACGGTGCCTAATCTTAAGTAGGTATACCCAAAGACATCAGCGATACGTTACCGGCCACAGAAAATGGATACTGGTTCAAACAAGTCGCTTAGTGGTTAACCAAACCCAAGCGTGGGGACCTAGCCAGAGCCTTCAAAAAGATAATAAATTCAGTAACAATATTACAGATTACTCAAGAATAATATTGCTATTTTAAATTTTACATGAACCTGTACCTAGCTAGCACTTTTGCAAACTTCTATCGCTTCTAACGACATTTTGGACTGCCAGCATCGGATTAGGGTCAGTATTTTAAACAATACGATTAATAAAACATTACTAATTTGAAACTACCTTAATAATGCGAGGTACCTCATGACTTTTCCCTAACAATACCATTTGGACTGTTTATTTCCCTACAGGCGATTTCTGGAAAAATATACAAACCTTATCAATAGGTTTTCTTAGATAGACGACTACCAATAACATCGTGTATAAGTCATTTCAGAAATAGTAAGTAGTTTGTCGACATTCAGAGTTCACCTGCCATTGTGATATCAGGATGGCGGCTCATATTATTTTATTCATAACCCTGGTTTTAATCATTGCTAACTTTATGTACATTCACTACATTGTTCTAATGCGAGTAGCAAGATCATTTGTAGACATACACCCGCCATTCTGATGCACACGTCTACCTACACTGTATGTTAGTCTGAAAAGTCTAAAACAAAGAATAGGTCCAGGTATATTATAACACTCACTTGAGTAAAATTTTGCATGAATTTAAACAATGATAAAGTATCAGTATGTAAACTTAATATTGTAGCTGACAGAGCTAAATGTCTTCGTTGTTTAAACATCCTGAATTTAGATAAGAGGCACATAGAAATGAGTGTATTCATTGAGTACGATGTTTTGCTGTTAGCTCTTAAATATCTTCACGAGAAGTTGCACGTGATGGAGGGCGACAACCAGCAAGGACCATCGGCCAGCGGCGTCGTGTCTCCACAGCAGAGTAAGTACACTTACCGCCGGTTTCTCAAAGCCTGATCAAGGAAAAATTAACTAATAAACTGTCAAATCTATTATCAAACGTCAAGTGTCATTTGATTTGAATAATTCATCAGTTTTACAGTACAAATTTTACTCCTAATCGTTTCTTAAATGCGATTTTGTTTACTGATTTATTATTGACTAATCAATGTTTCAGAAACTCGAATTAATTCGACTGAGTTTCCTATTAATATGCCTGTTAGTTCAACGAGATTTTGATAAGCCTTTCAGAAACCGAGGGTTAGTATTCTCTTTTCCGCTAGTAAACATTGGCAAACCCATTTGGGCATTTGTACACACTATCTATCATTCCGATCTATCCAATTACACTTAATGGAATTAAGTCGCAACCTTTATTAAATTCAAAATCATTTTCATGTTGTAATTATTTTGATAATACACTTATGAATATAAATTTTTGCTTTTGCAATAGTTTCGAAAAGGTACCTTAATTTTAAGGAAAAAAAAAAACAGGGAAACTTCGGTTTATTTTTTTAGAACTTTTAAACTCGCGCGATACTGGTGCTACACTAGGTACAGTGAAACGAACGAATTTCATGAGCGTATTAAGTAATATCATGAGGGTTTGTTCATAAAATGATATTATGATCCATAAAATAGCCACCTCACCCTTCATGCAGACTTTAACTGTGTATGACCCCGAAGACTTGTCGAGTGGTGAAAGTCAATAATAACGAAGTAATAATTTACGCCAGCAACTAACACAAGTTTGCTAATACTCTGAAAAACCTACATGAAATAAATAAACGAGAAAACAAACTGGCAAGGGATTGGTCATTTTTAACATAAATGCGCCAGATAATGGCTAACTAACACCAGTAAAATGTTTATTCTTCGAGTTGTGTATGAAGCAAGATATTAATTTAATCTCATAATAACTAACTCATCATACGTGTACAGTAAATATTATTCTATTCGAAAGTTCAATGACGTCATCCATATATTTTTCTGTATAATTTATGTTAATGCTTCACCACAAGCCCACCCGTTGGTAAAGTATTGATGTGATAATGTCATTACATGCCTATTGTTGTCTTAGGTTCTCTCGAGACGTCGTTCCAGCCGGAAGGCAGCCAGAAGCCGGAGCCACAAGTGTCTGGCATGAATTTCGTCAAGTTCGCGACCAAAGTGGCGCACTTATCCAAACTGCAGCCCAAGTCCCCCACTTCCCCCACTCCTTCCACCGGCAGAATGGACTTCTAATGAATTAGGACCAGGAAGGTTGGATTTATGAAGACACGTAATGATTCAGAAACCCATTCCTCGCGTAGCTCATGTTGTGTAGCTAACGATTATGTCGTGTTTAAAAAATATGTCAAATATTATAGTTAAAGCGATTTGTTTTTATCTTACAATAATTTAGCATCAGCTTACAAGAAATGTCGATTATAAAATACTTCCAAGATTTGCAAGAGACTTAACCGCTGTTCCTTAGCTGTAATATAAAAAAAAATAGTTTTATAAATTGGAAATAGTATGTTATTGTAGGTTTCCTTAGTTTTCGCGGGCTGAAAACAAAATCTATGAGATCTGTTTCAGATCTTATCATTTTATTATAGTACTGTGCAAGAAAGAACAATAACTACATTATATACTGCAAAAAATACTGTGCAGATAGCACATTAGTAAAATAGTTCTGACAATCGAGATATTAAAATCTTTAGTATGAGATTATAATAAAGCCCAACGTAGAACCTTCTCCATTTAATATGGTATGCTGATTGTAATATGTAAAAAAACAGTGCCTTATAATTATTAACAAATTTAAGTAATATGCATTTTGTAGTAGGAAAATAAATGAATATAGTTGCAGTAAGATGTTTTCTTTAATCTAGAAAATAAAAAATACAGTATAAACGGATTTTAGATCACAAGAATAATTACATATTCACAAATAACGACGTGTTCTGCAGTAACGGGCGGCCGAGCGGCCGAGCGACCCGCCCACACAGACAATGATCAAATTGTAAGCGATAACTTTAAAGCAACATTAACTTACACTTTATGATACATAAATAATACATCTTGCAAATTAAAATTACATAAAATTCAAGTTAGCTACATTCTTTTAAATAGTTAATTGTTCCTACATGCTTTTATTAATATTCCATTCTTACCGAACAAACTCTTGTCGCTCGCCAAAACTGTCATGTTAATTATTTTACGTCACGCCATCGACACACGATCGAAATTAAAATGTATGACTTAGTGAATTACATTAAAAACATTTCCACACCCGAGCAAACCATTTGTTAGCCTGACTCTCAGGTCTCTCAGTCCATGACTCACGCATCCATCCAATTACCTTATCCCTAACAGCATATATTACTTCTTAACTTCAACATTGGCGACCGATTTTAGCTTTAAGCTCGACTGACGTAGTGTGAAGATTTTGTCCAAAAAACCACTTAAAATCTATTTTACTTGAATAGTGAAATAGTGTGTTTTTATTGGTTTAATCGCGAGCAATTTGCGACGGTATATATAAGTCACGTTATGTCGCTAAAATCGGTCCCCAAAGTTAACAATTTATGTTCTATTGTTATCGAAACATGTCCCTCGTCTTCAGCTCACAGTGTCGAATACAGTTGAGCAATTAAAGCGCATAGCAAAGTAAAAACATATTGTATGAAATCGTGTCCACTTGTACATTAAAAACAGTGATCGCTAATAATTGGATGACACTACATTAAAAATTCACAAGAAAATCTCTTAAAAAGTTAACAATAGTTAGTCGAGGTCACCCCGTTGTCGTGTTAAAATAAATGCATGTGGAATTTAAGTAGTGTGAAGAAGTACGTCGAATACAGTAGCAGCGATCGACGTAAACACCGCGCACTGAACCAACCAACTCAACTTCTCCGTAAATAAGGCCATTGACTCCTCGAGCTCCCTCCACTATTGAACAATCTATTTGAGGAATATTTATACACTTTCACTTACATAGTAATAATTGAATGGGACCTACCTAAAACATATAAGAGTGTAAATTTCATTAATAATTATTGTTCGTATATTGCATAGCGTTACGGAACTAATTACAGGAGTAGTGTAGAGTACAATTAAAAATAAACAAATTCGTAAGACTTTGTGCATGATACCTGTCTCATCTTTCAGAGATTTACATTTTTACAAGAGCGTTTAATTCGAAACATAAGTATAGGCTACATTTTATGATACATTATATCCTACGTGAGGACCGGTGGCTCACTCACATCAACAAAATTACGTAAGCTAAAGGAAACTCGCTCCGTTGGACGTCGGACGCTACACGGTCCCCCGGGGGTACCGCGGGGGTACACACCTGTACACGGGGGTACCGAGGTACTGTAACAGTTAGGAAGCCGAGACACGCGCGAGCTCGCAGTGCCACCGCTATAAATACAACTCTCATAATATAATAAATCATAATTTCCTCATCAACAACAACTACGGCAACTTTTACACATTTCAATCGACTTCACTAGGTTAGGCTCGAACGGATGACAATAAATATTAATACTACAATGTGCACATTTCATCTATGTCAGCGAAAGGAATTCAGAATTTTAAATATTGAGCAGAATATTTGGCAATAGACTTGTAGACGCGTTACGATGGATACAATTAATGAATACTTTGTGACCAATAATCCGGATACAATAAATAGTGCTTCGTAATCGTCCAGTTAACGGTGGATATAGGAAATACGCACATTGTCGGAGTTCCGTTTGGGACGCGCGTCCGGTCCGGTCCCGTCCGGTCCGGTGTCGTGTGGTTGTGACGTGAACACTGTCGGTGTACTCGGTGTGCGCAACACGTTACCGGGGGCGCGCGGCGCCGAGCCGTAACACTCAATCTCGCCTTACGAATGTTCGTCCCCTGAGAATTATACACGCAATCGATTTTAATTAGTAAATGACGCTATTAGCCTATAGGTTAATGATTGATTTTTAAGCGAAATGTGACAAAAATATTTGTGTTGTTACTATTTCGATTACATTCAATTATATTGATTTCGTCAATTAAAAAGACTGATACTGACGCTAATTTCCGCTTTATGTCCTGCCACTTCTCAAAGTATGGCATTATATAATTATCATTTTAATCATAATATAGTAACAACGCACACATACGAAAGCGCTGATATCCCGGCGGCTTGCATTGATCTCAAGTGATCGACGGCATTGAGCAAGTGCGGGTGAGGTCGGTACCTGGGTGGGAAACCGCTAATCGCAAAGATTTCTTCAGCGTTTCCGAGCTTCAGAGGGCATGTTAAGCGGTAAATCCTGGTTGTTATAGTAGTTAGAAGTCGTCAACCCATATCGGAGGTCTTCGGGCGGCCACTAATCCGTCCGCCAAGCCACACTAAGCTTCCTCAATTATGAGGAAAGACCCGTGCCCTGTAGTGGGCCATTAATGTGTTGAAGTCAGTCACATAACAAAAGAACATACGTGATAGTCTTGCGGTCCTGCGGGCGCGCGGCGAGCTGCGGACGCGCGCGGTTGAGCACCTTGAGTAGATCGCCGGCCTTGGCGCGCATGCGCGAGTGCACGTACACCTTGGAGCACTTGATGTGGTAGTGGAGGTAGTCGCGGAACATGTGCAGCAGGTCGATGGTGTTGTCGCGCGCCGCCGCGCACGTGTGCCGCGGGAACAGCACTGAAACACGCGACAACCTTCAAAACTCCATACATTTTAGACGTGACAACGTCTTATAATTCGATGGAGCCGGCTGCACGCACCAAAAAAACATGACGCAAGCGGCGTTACCTCGCTCTGAGGCGTTCCATTTAAGGCTTGAAGTGCATGTACATTGTAAAAAAAAAATTGACACGATTGTATTTATGCGTACAAATAAATGTAACTTGATCATTTACCTCCGTCTCTATATTAATACAAAATATCTATCAAACAAATAAAATTAAAATTTTCTTCATCAGTATTATCATATGTCGTTGTCACGTTCAACTATCGTCAGTAATGACTTTACAGACAACAGATTTTTTTTTCAAAGTCAAAACTTCAAAGCCTATTTGTTGTAGACACGTAATATACAGGTAACAAAGTATTGGTTTCGCTATATCCTGCCATACGGCGTACAACAAGTACATACAGATTGTGTTTTGACTTTTATAAGGATTTGTTTATAGCACCGAAATAATGGCAACTGGTATTCTTAAATATACGACAAATAAACCAACTTTGTAACAGAAATGATATTCCTAACAGCGGAGTAATAACGTGTAAAAACCAAACCGCCACTTAAGTACTATTGGGATTATGGATGGTGGCACATTATCTTTAAAGGACGAAACAAATGCTACGGTTAATCAATTTTCCAACTTAATATCCATTTTAAAACTAAGGTCACATAACATTTAAAAGCAAATAAATGAAGTAGTATCAAACCGTTACGCAAAAACAAAAGTAAACCATTATGTCATATTACGTTGACGTAATATTTACGTAAGATTAGCTTGAACACCATATGGCTCCTTATGGGGCACACATGTAAAATATACACACAACGGTGACACCATCTTGTAGACTATAAAGGCCGATAATCTCTTTATGGATATTATGGAGCATTGATTCACCGGGACAAATTATAATCAAATTGAACTAAACATAATGCATGAAAAAATTTAACATACTATTTTAACACCACTTGTAAAGTACACAAATACTCACCAAAAGTAACGTAACTGATATTTTCCCCTACTCTTGCTTCAGTATCCACGAGTTCTAAGGGCGGCTCTCTGTGTGAAAATAATACCTGCAAATACAAAATAAACGAAAAACATAAAGCGAGAAAATCATAGCCACGTTAAAAACATGAAAAAAACACACAATGCTTACCCAAGAATTTATCATTATGATATTGGTATTGTTTGAGAAGAACAAAGTGAATACAATGAATTATTATAAATAACAATGGCCATTCATGGAACAGAATAGAAATCTATTTACCGAGAAATTTTTTATCTGTATTGAGTTGTGAATATATGATATATAGCAACAATTTATTGAATAAATCGATAGTTTAATTTTTCTTACGAGAACACTGTTCAAAATACCATTTTTAACAGGCAGAAATCAATAATCATTTTTTACTTGATTTGTCTAGATATAATTTAACTTAGTAGGTTCCTCCTTAATAATATGTTTATATTTTAAAATTATATATCATCCCTTAGCAAACGTCGCAAGTCATTTTGACCAAATTTCCAGGAAAGTCAAAAAATGGTACGTGACTTGTACAATGTTGTAAAACAAACAGAAATACGTAATGTCACAATATTTTGAATGCTTCTTACTTATTAGAAGAATCTAGTAGGATGTGGGTAGGTGGGTAGGGTAGTTGGAAGTGAGATGATAGAGTAATGAAAACCGAGCATAGAGACTTGAGCAGTGTCGTTTGCTAACCGAAAATATGGCTAGGGTTTCCAAGTCGTCAAATCTAGAAGCCGGTTTGGCTAGACTATTAAACTGAAACTCAAAACATTTATTTCATGTAGGTAATAATAAATACACTTATGAAACGTCAAATATTTTGCATCTACCACCATTTCGGTAGGGTGCCTTATAAAGAGGATTTTGTTTGTTAGTAATAATAAGACATATGTATGTCAAAAAAATGTATAACCAGGCGTTTTCGATTTTTACTAAACTACCGATTACGGTCAAATTTATAATAAAAGCTGAACAAGCTGGATACCGTATGACCGGTGACGCATTATAAAGTCTAACTATGTCAAGAAGGCTCGGAACTTCAAGAGGGGGCGTGTACCTGTGGCGCGGTGTGCGACGCTCTCCGGCCTTCCTTGAGCTCCTGCATGAACACCTTGCCGATCACCATGTCGTCCTCGTGCCGGAACACCGTTGAGAACACCACCGTAACGCGGTCCTCCTGCGCTTCCACGTACCTGGAACAATTTTATTAGCGAACTTCGTATTGCAAGAACATAAATAACCCAAACCCAACAAATACAATTCATAGTGTAAGTAGCTGACAAAGGTACAGATCAGGAATTGGTGGTGAGTTATCACCGTCCCACAGTGCCTCATAGTATCATAATATCACCAACACATTGCCGTCAAGAAAAAATAATAAAACAAAATAATATAGGTATAAGGATTTTCACGACGTGGCGATCTTCAAGTGGAGTGTGAATAGGCTTTTACTCACTTATCAGTATCTTGAACTTCGCCATTTACCGTCAGGCAAGGTCACACATCAAGAACGAGAATTAAGTTATTTAATACTAGTAGACGCGGCGAACTTCGTATCACCGTGTCACATTCTATCAATTTTAACCAATGTTTACTCTTCAGCTTTATAATATACATATATTTTTTATTTATTATTAGTTTTATTAGGAAAGTTATTTCATTTCATGTTCATTAAAAATGCCCTTAACACTGTGCAATTTAATTCAATATCTTAGGAGTTATCGCGTAATTAAAACTATCGCGCAACAAATAAATCAGGCGATCTCATACTGTCGCAAAACATGTGATGCCAACATGAATCTTATAATTAATGAAAAATTTAAAGTCGATCTTTATAAACACAAACTAAAATACATACCGTAGCAAAGCTATGACGGTCGCTAGTTCAAAATATTGAATAAGTTGAAACATAAATTAAAAAAATTAAAGCATTATATCGCTCTAAATAATAACAAAGGAATATACAATATTAAACCGAGAAGTAAATGATGGTGATACTAACAGCGTTTCATCTTGTCGGTAGTTGATGACTGCGCGCTTGTGACTGACGTCGCCGTCCTCCTGCAGCCTGAAGTAGCGCTCGAACACCGACGCGAAGCAATTTCGTTTCAGGAGACCGACCTTCTTTACTATGGCCTCCCAGTCTTCCGGGATGTTCTCCATGTCCAGCAGAACCGATACATTGTATCCTGATTGAACACAAGTTATCATAAGGCATTATATATATGACTCGACTCATCCTCGAGTTACTTCAACTGCTCTGCTTTTACTGCACTCAACCTAATAATAAATACTATATGGCTGATGGTTTGAGGGCCAGTAACTTCTGTCTGTAACTATAGGCAGCGGGGACCATTTACTAACACCTTCTTTGCTTTTTTCATATCTAGGTCATTAGGCATTTCGTCCCGAAAAATAGTTCTGTTCCCATTAGATAATACATGTAACTTCTGTTAATTGACATGTAATGAACTGAATAAATTTAATTAATGATAATTTTATAACATAATAAAATAATTAAATTATTTGTATATGTAGGAAAACCGAGCAGTAGGAGGATACAATGAGGTAAACAAAATATTTATAGGGCAAATAATAATAATTTAGATACAAATTCTATAAACACTAAATAATATAATTTATTATGATGCCTGCTTGTACCATTTAAAAATATTTTTCCTGTTTATCACTCTTATATGAATAGCAAATAGTTATATTTCTGGGGTGACACTCAATCTATTGCCGAGTCCATGCCAAACTTCCCTATTCTTGATTCACCTTGCTGAACAATGAATGATATGACATTTTACTTGTTGGGGGATTCTGAGTTCTGTACTAATGTGAGGTCGCTGCATTAATAACCTACCATCCACTCTTTAGACAATTAACCGAGATTTTTAAATGTGTTTAATATGTGTTTCTGTTGCAATACCAGCGAGTGATGTGGCAAGACCGCATGCTTTGTTATAAATGAGCAAAGAAAATTACTGCATTTGTTGTTACTGGTCTTCTTAGGCAGGAATAACCATTTACCATTAGGCAATTTGTCTGCTCATCAATCAACTATTTACAAAAAAATATATATTACAACAGAATTATATGTAAAAAATATTGTTTGAAAGTTGGTATCTTATCCAACAAGCCCATTTTGAGATATGTCCATCCGACTTTAATCTTATCTGTAGCTCGACCTGATAAACATCCAATGAGTATAAATAGTTTATAAATAATACAAAATGTTTTCCTGACAGCATTTTGATGAAGCTATTAAATTATTTTATTCACTTTCTTCCTTGACATATAAAATATTATTATTCTTTCATACTGGTGTTCCAAGTGTCCAAAATAATATCAAATAGCACATTTTATTACCTGGCACAAAAACAGTTTATAGGTCTGAATAAAATAGATACACACTTGGTTCAGAATAATATTAGGTGCAGGAGTAATTGTATTTGAATTATTATAACAGCAAATGATAATTTCATTTACATAGCTTAGTCTACATTCCCATGGGGGTTACCAACATGGTTTGCGACATAGCCATAAGTGACTTATTTGTTATTGAGGTCACATCTACAATAACATAAGCTCTTTATTAATTGGACACATTATTAAGGCAGGAATGCAACATGTAATCATAATTACTTTACTTTATTAAAACCTTTATTTTCACAAAAGTTTTTATTTTAACTAAATTTTTTTATACTCACTATTATGACATAAGTACAAAACCTGATAATTACAGTTCTTTAATATTGTATAATGATTCATATATACATTATCAAATTGGTTACTTGTAAATGAATCAGCTATTAATAATTCACTAGTCAGTGAATATATAGAGTATGAAATCAATGTTCCAGTAAACACTTGCACCACGCTACTAACATATTACCTAATATGTAAATTCCAATTCATGTGAGTATTCAATATACAATATGTTTTGTTATTATTAATTAATATTTATATTTTATTAATAACTAAATATTTACATTTTTAATGATAATTTAATAAAGTATTTTTTCTATTAATTCTATAATCAAGTAAAATGATTTGTAATTGCAAAATGTTTTTATTTTTGTCACTTTGCATCCACAAACCTAAATACATAACCCTTATTATTCATATTAATTTATATTTATAATATTATCAGAATATGTGTATGTCTATAAAAAAGATGTTTCTGTTGCCATAGAATAGATCTTACCAGATTCTGCTTCTGTTAGGAGCGAGCCATAAACCCTTTTAAGCAGTTCATCTGCTCCGTGTTCCTCTAACTGCTTATAGAACTTCAATGATATACTAACCTGTAAAAAAACAAGTATTTAAAATGTTTTCTTCTAGCTTGTCTATTGTATGTTGTAACATAACAATACTGTACTCAATACAACTAATAGGTGCTACATTCGTAAGTCATTATCTCAAATAATGTTTATTTGGGCAAACTAAAAAAAACTGAGGACCAAATCAAACCAATGACATTTCAAATTAAGGATGGCAAAACAAAATGTAGATTCACTATCATTAATGTATAATTCAATTATTAGTACATTGGTTTTAATGAAACTGTATATTTAGTGTTCCCAGTGGTACTTATGATGATGCAAATCTTTAAAGAGAGTAAGAGAGGGTTTTATTAAGATTGTGTCCACCATCTTAGATTTAAGAATAATATTTACAAATTAATTGATTTTAAATTTCCTATGAGGCAAATGGTGTGCCATTTTTTTTATAATTGCATAGGGGTTGGGGGAAGAGATCTTAACAAAACGTGAGCAAGATTCTTTAGCTTTAGGTATTCATTGGATCCATGCTGACCACAAAGCTATGTGACCTTGTGAAAGGTTACCTTGTTTGCCCCCTTTCTAGTCATTTGATAAAAATAAGTATTAAAAAAAACTAAAATTTCCAAACAAGTTTTAGACCTTCAAATAAATCTTTGTTACATATTTCCATAAAAATGAAAGTGTACAAGGAAATATATGATACCACTTTGTACTCCCTCCTTGCAATTATCTGACCAATTAAGATTTAGAGTACAATTCCAATTTTTTAAAACTTATAATCTACTCACCCTAACTTTGGTTTTGTCTCCATTGACATTGGATATATGAAACAGAACTCCATCAAAATCTGCAACTGTCACATCTATAGACTCGGGCTTTAAACTGAAAAAAATAAATTTATAAGTAAAAATATACTAATAGCCAATTAGTTAAGAAGACTTATATGCCCATATTTTCTCACTTTATATATCTGTCATATTTAGAAGAAACAGTTAATTAGGCTTGTATGATATATTAATGTGATAACATGCATTAGACTGTACATATCATGATTATAATATGAACAATATCATTGACCCAACAAAGTGCACCAGCATCATTGCTCATATCCTGTAATGTGAGACTATCTGCCCTCTCACAATCACATATGTATGTGTATCAATAACATGTATAAATTGGCCAGCACACTGTTTACTACCAGTGGTATCCAAAAACAATGTATGGGATATTTCCGCACAACGCCAGTACATACAAACAACCCATATGAGTCATCCATGCTGACATACACCATATCACCTTGAGCTCATACTAAAGGAATAGTATGCTAGATACATTTTTATGATTTTATATTCCATGTTATGCTTTGTTCTTCCTGTAACAGTCTACGTGTGGGCCCACCCTAAATAATTATAATGGTATTTGACATTTGTCATGTTGCTTCCGAAAATGGGGTTATGGTAAAAAATTGTGCCGATAAAAAAATTACTCAATATTAAATATGAGCAAAAAACATGAATGTAACATAATGTATATCCGTCGCGGTAATCGCCCAAGGAACAGAAAAACAGGTAAACTTTCTAAGCGTAACGTACTCACCGCGCCAGTGCATTTTTATATTTAACTGTTAGAGTTTCTTCTATAATTCTATTGTTGATCTCCAGTAAGATCATTATTTAACAATTTATAACCTACAGCTTTTTCATAAAATCAACACTTATAGCACCTTCATTTAATAATTTATACGGATATCTCGAACGACGACCGCCCGTACGTAGATAGGTATCTATGCGACAGAGAAAGAAAAGGAAGCTTCAAATGAATGAAACATCGGCCATGTAAGCATAGACTACTGTCAAAATTACAGGCTATAAAATCATATATTTAACCGTAGTAGGTACAAGGTTTCAGAGTAAGGTAGGTATAGTTTAATTGGTGATCTTGGTGACGATTATTTTTATTATATTCGTCCAGTTAGTAGTAGATTAGGACGACTAGACACTTCGATTTTCTTAGCTAATGCAATACCATTCTATTTTTTATTATATTTGATGACATTAAGGCTATTCTTTTAGATCATAATATGATCAATATTACGTAATCTACTTTGGTGAGGAAGTGACTATAAGTATATTATTTGCCGATCTTTTATTTGATGTTTAACATGACGTATAGAGGTTTATGATCAAGACAAGTATTCATGAACCTACCAATAAAGTGGACAAAAAGCTACTTACAAAAAAAAACAAGTAGTTCAAAAGGCACCTTCTTTATGCATGTGCCCTTTTTTAATGTTGATACTATCCCTGATGCAACTGAGCTTGGATAATAGGTTCATAGGTTCAAGAATTACAGATGGGTTTGGCAAAGATTGCTAAGTGTATACTGAAAAGGCTAGGTTTATGCTTTACAAATCAAACATTTAGTATCTACCTAAATGAATGCTATTATTACCATAATCTGTTTTCTGGTATGTCTGCTTATAGTGTCTCTGTCTAGTCTGTGGTCTGGTATGTTTTGATTTGACAATTTGTCAAATCAAAAGTTGATTGAATCAATGTTGATCAATGTGTATGTTTCTTTTCCTTCGGAAATTTATTTTGAAAATCAAAGCAATACGATTATTGCACATAAGATAAAATTGAATATGATACAAGAAATCTTTACTAATAGAAATGTATTTCGTGAAAGTGATTTAAAGTGAATAAAAATGTCAAATCAAGTAGGGTTGTTCGTTGCGGGGCTGAAGTCCCGGAACGTAGATGTCCAAACCAGAACTGCTCGTGAACTATATAATTATGCAAAGACCGAACTCCGAGAGGTTCCTCAAGAGGAACTTACGCAATTCCTTGATGTAATCAACCATCATATATATGAGATGGTATCTAGCAACGATGTCCATGAAAAAAAGGGCGCTGTGCTCGCTATCGGTTTGTATTTAACCATTATTTTCAAGTTATTTAATGCCTATTTGAAGCACATAAACCATTGTTAAATTTTTATCCAATAATATACATTGGTCTTTATATCAGTACGTTTATATAATAATAATGTTCATTGCTCCTTTTTAGTCGGCTTGATCGGTGGCGATTGTGATACAACAAAAACAAGAATCACCAGGTTTGCAAATTATCTTCGGAATCTACTACCATCCTCAGATGCAGGTGTAATGGAATTGGCTGCCAAAACAGTTGGACGCCTAGCTACAGTGTCAGGAGTGAAAAGGGCTGAGTATGTAGAGTTTGAAGTAAAAAGAGCTTTTGAGTGGCTCTCCGAGGAAAGGAATGAAGGAAGACGTCATTCAGCTGTGTTATTGTTAAAAGAACTGGCTATTGCCATGCCCACCTACTTCTATCAACAAGTGTCGGGATTCTTTGATCATATTCTTGTAGCCTTAAAAGATCCCAAGCAACAAATAAGAGAAGCTGCTGCTAAAGCCTTGAGGGCAGGTTTAGTAGTTACTGCGCAAAGAGAAACAGCCAAACAATCCACTTCTAAACCACAGTGGTACATGCAGTGTTATGAGGAAGCAATGCTCTCCTTTGAAGACATTCCAAATAAGGAAAAAGGTATAACCAAGGAAGATAGAGTTCATGGGGGGTTATTAATTTTGAATGAACTTTTGAGATGCTCTAATGCTACATGGGAAACCAAATATAATACTCTAATGTATGCTTTGGATACGCAAAAAGACAATATTGTGTCAGATGACATTATTTTTATAAGTTCAAAATTGCACAGTCCTTCAGTTAAAAGGGGATACCTGTGTGATGGATTTAAAACTGAAAATGTTCAATATCCTGTACCTATATATGAATCAGAGGTTTGTCACAAGCTACTTACTGAAAAAATTGAAAGAATTTGCCAAGGTAAGCTTTTTCAGGTTATGTTTATTTATTTTATGAATGATTAAACTTGTACAAAAATATTTTTCTGCTTTTTAGATGTCATGTCGCAGCGTTTGTTGAAAGCACAAGGAGTACCCCAAATTCTGCTAATCATAATACCAAGACTTGCTGCATTTAATAAGGAGTTGTTTAAGAAGAAATATCTTAGTTCAACTATGAATTATTTACTGTCTTCAATTAGGAGCAGGGAAAAAGACAAAAACATGGCTTTTACAACATTAGGGCTTATGGCGGCAGCTTTAGAAGATGATATCAAGAACTACATAAGTCGGATAATAGATGTTATTAAGCAAACATTGCCTGTAAGGGACACTTTGAGTAAAAAACGAGCCTGGGTTGACCCATCTGTTTTTGCATGCATCACCCTTTTAGGATGTTCTGTTAAAGATCTTGTGGTAAATGACATTAAAGAATTACTTGACGCAATGTTTGCCACCGGCTTAAGTCCATCCTTGACAGTTTGTTTAAAGGAGCTGAGCATACATTTACCTTCACTTAAAGGTGAAATATCTGAAGGGTTACTAAATATGTTATCCTTAGTTTTAAGAAACAAGCCTTTCTTGCATCCTGGTGTTCCAAGAAGTCTGGAACAGCAGATGACTAACATGAGTTTAGTTATTGAACCTCAGGACAGTGCCAGTATTGTATTGGCATTAAGAACTCTCGGTACATTCAAATTTGAAGGCCAACACAGTTTGCTCACTTTTGTACGAAGATGTGCTGATCATTTCCTCCAGAGTGATCAAGAAGAAGTGAGATTAGAAGCAGTCAAAACTGCAGCAAAACTTTTATCTGATGCAAAAGTGAGAACTAAAGACACCCCTTCCAGAACATTGACAATGCTTACTGCAGAAGTTGTTGGTAAAATGTTAGTTGTTTCTGTGACTGATCCTGTATATGAGGTGCGATATTGGGTTTTGGAATCACTAACTGATGTTTTTGATACCCACTTAGCACAGATTGAAAATTTAAGTTTTTTGTTCATTGCTATGAATGATGAACAGATGTCAATAAGAGAATTGGCCATCTGCACTATTGGTAGATTAAGCACAGTTAACCCTGCATATATTATGCCAGGGCTCAGGAAGACTCTTATACAATTCTTGACAGAATTAGAACATTCTGGTATGAGTCGCAATAAAGAACAAGCTGCAAGAATGTTGGACAATCTTATTTTGCATGCACCTAAACTTACAAAGCCATATATGGAAACAATTCTCAATGTTCTAGTGCCAAAACTAAAAGAATCAGATCTCAATCCTGGAGTCATTATTAGTGTTCTTAAAGCTGTAGGGGATTTAGCAGATGTTCATGGTGACAATACTGGCCTCAAAAAGTGTTTGCCAGAACTTTTAACAATCCTGTTAGAATTGTTGTCTGATGCTAGTGCAACAGACAAAAGAAGTATTGCTTTATGGGCCTTTGGGCAGTTAATCAGTGCCACTGGCTATGTAGTTAGACCTTATACAGAATATCCTAATCTCATGGATGTTTTATTAAACTTTTTGAAGACAGAGCAATTACCTAAAGACAGAAGAGAAACGATTCGCGTTTTAGGACTTCTAGGAGCGCTAGATCCATATAAGCATAAGCATAAGCTGGCCAAAGGATTTAAAGACGGACTACCAGATTCTAGTTTGGTGCCGGTAGCGGATAGCAAGGCAGAGGATAATAATTTTGATATGACAACAAGTGAAATGTTAGTTAACATGTCTTCTCCTGTGTTGGATGAGTACTATCCAGCGATTGTTATATCGACGCTCATGCGCATCCTTCGGGACCCCACGCTGCAGCAACATCACACTAGCGTGGTTCAAGCGGTTACATTCATTTTTCAATCACTGGGTATCAAGTGTGTTCCTTATATCTCACGAGTTACACCAAGTTTGCTCTACGTCGCCCGTTCGACTGACAGTAACAGTTTCCGAGAATTCCTTTTCACCCAGTTGGCTAAATTAATTGCTATCGTTAAGCATCATATTCGTAATTATCTGGATAAAATATTTGATATCATCAAGGAATTTTGGACACCTAACAGTCCTTTACAACCGACATTGATTTTATTAGTGGAACATATTGCGATAGCATTGGGGTCGGAGTTCAAAGTTTACCTGCCGCAACTAATGCCCCAGATATTACGTGTTCTTGCTCATGATACGAGCAAAGATAGATTTGTGACCAAGAAACTTCTGTACGCCTTGCAAAAGTTTGAAGATAACTTAGATGATTACATGCATTTAGTGATCCCATCAATTGTTAAACTTTTTGATGCGACCGATTGTCCCACTGAAGTGGCTGAAGTTGCGATGGAGACAGTAAACTATCTATCCGATTCTTTAAACTATAGTGAATTAGTATCCAGAATAATTCACCCGCTTGTAAGAAGCTTGGATTCTTGCGTCAGTCTACGCCCTACAGCTATGGATACGTTGTGTGCGTTAATAGTCCAGCTCGGACGTAAATATATGGACTTCATTCCATTGGTACAGAAAGTTGTAGTTAAGCATAGAATCCAGCACCAGAACTACGAGTTACTTTTGGCAAAATTACAATCACCTTCAGCTCATGGAGTGGATGATTTCTTGCAAAGCTCAAGACGCAGACCACGAAATAACAATCAGGAGGTACAGCTTTTTTTTATCTTTCTCACCTTTGATATTTAAGAAAAAATGTTATATTAATTACAATTTATTACTTCAGGCTCGTATCGTGCCATGTGACACTTCGCAATCAATTCGCAAGTTGTTCGTGAACGCTAACAGCCTGAAAGTGGCCTGGACAGTGAGTAGCCGCGTCTCCAAAGATGACTGGCTCGAGTGGTTGCGTCGCTTTAGCATAGGCCTTCTTACCGAGTCCCATAGCCCCGCCCTCAGGTATGCACATCGTACTTAAATATATGTTATGCATCTTAATTTTATACAAAAGATTTTTTTTTTCTAACGATAGGTTTTCGGTAACAAATGCTCTTTGGTTGCTGGTCGTAATACAGTGTACACGCGTAGTGTAGGTGACTCCTCCTACCACTATTGAGACTAGAGCATATACACTATCTCGCTGATTCAGTGCGGTATGCTTGACAGATTAGTGACCAGCCCTAGTGTCGGAAGTATTTATTTCTCTCGAAGGCCTCCAACATGGCTTGACGACTGCTATCTACAATAACAACCATGATCAATGACGCGCAATTCTAACACATATTATTCATACCTTTTAGAGCGTGTTTGGCACTTGCGCATAACTACTCGCAACTTCTACGCGACCTCTTCAACGCTGCGTTTGTATCGTGTTGGACGGAACTCGACAAAACTCCGCGCGCCGAGCTCTCTCACGCGCTTGAGCAAGCTCTCACAGCTCCCGATGCCCCCGAACTGGCCCACACTGTCCTTAACCTAGCAGAGTTTCTAGAACATTGCGAAGGTGGCGCTCTACCAATATCAACGCAATTGCTTGGAGAACGCGCAATGCATTGTCGAGCTTATGCAAAGGCCCTGCACTATAAGGTTTGATTTAGAATCCACTTAATTGCACATTTTCAATAGTCAATTAGGATTATATGTTTAAATATTATTGTAAAATTTTCAGGAGGAAGAATTCCGTAGCGGGGCTACATCTCAAGTCGTGGAAGCTTTAATACACATAAACAACAAGCTTCAACAGAAGGAAGCAGCGGAAGGGTTACTTGAAAGAGTCATGACTCAACGTGAAGCGGGTGATTTAAGTCTTAAGGTTCAAATAAGGTGGTATGAGAAACTACACAGTTGGGAAAAAGCCCTTAATTTATATGAAGAAAAATTGTCTGTCGATTCAGAAAATACCGAGGCTTACTTGGGAGCGCTTCGGTGCTTCGAAGCTTTGGGCGAATGGTCAAAACTTTATAACAAAGTATCTAAGCGCTGGGCTACCATGGGTGACGAAGATAAATTTAAATCTGCGCGATTAGCTGCCGCAGCCGCTTGGGGATTAAATGAATGGGAATCGATGGCTAACTACGTCAGCTTTCTTCCCGACAACACTCAAGATGGAGCATTCTATAGAGCGGTGTTGAGTATCCATGATAAGGATTACACCGGATCTAAATTTCATATCGATCAAGCGCGATCAATATTAGACTCCGAACTTACAGCAGTTGCAGGTGAGAGTTACCAAAGAGCCTACGGAGCGTTAGTCAATGCACAATTATTGGCCGAATTAGAAGAAATAGTGACATACACTCAAGTTCCTGAGAGAAGGGAATCGATACGTCAGGCGTGGTGGACACGGTTGCAGGGGGGTCAAAGGTTGGTAGAAGATTGGCGCAGGATACTCCAAGTGCGAAGTTTGGTATTAACCCCTCAAGAAGATATGGCGACGTGGCTTAAGTTTGCATCGCTCTGCAGAAAGAGTGGCGCTCCTCGACAAGCTCACAAAACGTTAGTCATGTTATTAGGTAGCGACCCCAGTAAAAACAAGGATTTGCCACTGCCTGCGCATGAGCCCCGATTGACTCTCGCTTACGCCAAACATTTATGGGTGGCTGGAGACAGGCAATTGGCATATGACCAATTACAACGATATGTCAACAATGTTGAGACGGGAGATGCAGAACACTGCAGACTATTAGCGCGCTGTCATCTCAAACTAGGTTCATGGGGCGAAGCTCTATTAGGCATCAATAAGCTGTCGATCCCCGAGATTCTTAATAATTACTCCGCGGCCACTAATCTTTCTTCGGACTGGTATAAAGCTTGGCATGCTTGGGCTTACATGAATTTCGAAACTGTCCTTTTTTATAAGCATCAAGAAGCAGATGGTACAGCATCTGGTAGTGCGAGCGAAGTGAAGTCGGTGCCCGAGTACATTCAGGAGCACACTGTACCGGCCGTTGAAGGTTTCTTCAAATCGATCAATTTATCTCACGGCAGCTCCCTACAAGACACACTGAGATTACTGACGTTATGGTTTGACTACGGCCATCATCCGGCGGTTCACGAGGCACTCGTAGAGGGGATAAGAACGATCGAAATCAACGTGTGGCTTCAAGTTATTCCGCAACTAATCGCTAGAATTGACACGCCTAGAGCCTTAGTAGGCAAATTGATTCATTCCTTATTGATCGACATCGGAAAGTCGCATCCGCAAGCCCTCGTGTACCCGCTTACTGTGGCCTCAAAATCATCGTTTGTCGATCGAAAGAATGCAGCCAATCAGATACTTAAATCGATGTGCACACATTCAAGCAAATTGGTAAACCAGGCGGCTATGATTTCTGAGGAGCTTATTAGGGTCGCGATCCTTTGGCATGAACAATGGGCGGAAGCATTGGAGGAGGCTTCTAGATTGTACTTCAGTGAACACGATGTCAAGGCCATGTTTAAGTCGTTGGAGCCATTACATGCGATGCTAGAAAGAGGGCCACAAACACAAAAAGAATATTCGTTTACTCAGGCTTATGGAAGAGATCTTAACGAGGCGCAAGAGTGGTGTAATAGATTCAAGGTATTTTTTTGATGTAATTACACCCTGCCAATATTCATTAAGTTTCAAAAGATACACATTTAATAGTTAAAGTTATTTTATACTCCTTTCGCGTTCATTTTAAATCAGTACGTAAAATCAATGACTATATCTTATCCAGCAATACATAATAATGCCATCTTGCTATACAAGATTACAAAGTTAATTTAAGAAGAAATTTATATCAAACGTGCTTTTGCTCGCGGCGTCGCTCCCGTTAAGAAACTTTCATCCCCCTGGGGTAAAAATTGATCAAAATCCTTTCTTAGCGGATGCTTACGTCATAATATCTAACTGCATGCCAAATTTCAGCCCGATCCGTCCAGTGGCTTGGGCTGTGCCTTGATAGATCATTATATCAGTTAGTCAGTCACCTTTGAGTTATATATATTTAGATAAATAAGTATGGTGATATTTACCATTGTAGGAGTCGGGGCAAGTCCGCGACTTGAACCAGGCGTGGGACCTGTACTACCACGTGTTCCGCCGCATCAGCCGGCAGCTGCCGCAGCTGACGTCGCTGGAGCTCAACTACGTGAGCCAGCGGCTGCTCAACTGCAGGGACCTGGAGCTGGCCGTGCCCGGCTCGTACGTGCCCGACCGCGAGCTGATACGAATCGCGCACATTCAGAGTAGCCTTCAAGTGAGCGCTTTTGTTGTATTTATATAGACTAGAAAAACCCTACGCGAAAATTCAAGGATAATTTGCTTAACACTACTGCAGTGTAATTGGCTGCTCGCAGTCACTTGACTTATATCCTTCTTGACGTCTGTTATGGTACTAGCGTTTAGTGTGAACCTAACTTTCATTTTGAACATGCCCAATAATAGGCAATGGAGACTGTTGTATGGAAAATAAATAATATTGATTTTCTTAATTACAAAAATAGTAATTTTATAAGGGTTTGATCTCCATAGATATGGGAGCGGGTGCTTATCTTTTTTTAAATCGTCCACGTCGTTTTAAGGGGCTTCGCTCATTTCACTACCTACTATATTTCGTTCTTGAATTTTCAGCCAACATAGCATGGGTTATACCTTTTGTGTTGCTAAGTTCCACTTACCACCGTGTCCTGTCTGCTCGTTTGTCGTCTACTAACTAAAATAAACCAATCTGATTCCTTGATACCAAAGAAAGAATGCTCATTAAGTTCATTATCGTCCACAGGTTATAATTTCCAAACAGCGGCCGCGGCGCCTCTGCATTAGAGGATCCAACGGCAAAGACTACATGTTCCTACTAAAGGGCCACGAGGACCTTCGGCAGGACGAGCGAGTGATGCAGTTGTTCGGTCTCGTCAACACGCTGCTGCAGGCCGACCCGGACACGTTCCGACGCGACTTGGCCATACAGCGCTACGCCGTCATACCCCTCTCCACTAACTCCGGCCTCATCGGATGGGTGCCCCACTGTGATACGCTACATTCGCTGATAAGAGATTACAGGGAGAAGAGAAAAATTATCATCAACATCGAGCACAGGATTATGCTGCGCATGGCGTCCGACCTTGAGAAGCTTATGCTAATGCAGAAGGTAAGGTGTATGGTTTTTTATGATATAAAATTAGTGCTTTACTAAACCTCTAGTGTCGTTACATGGGCTATTACGTGACGTCAGACTTATTGCTAGCTCTGCGATATAGGAAGGCAATATATCTTTATATTTAAAACTATTGTTGTAAGTCGTTATTTTCCTAACAGGTAGAAGTTTTCGAGCATGCTCTAGAGCACACGGCGGGCAATGACCTCGCCAAGCTCCTTTGGCTGAAGAGTCCGTCTTCCGAAGTGTGGTTCGAACGTAGAACGAATTACACTCGGTCGTTGGCGGTCATGAGTATGGTGGGCTATATTTTGGGCCTGGGCGACCGACACCCCTCCAACATTATGCTGGACAGAGTCACCGGAAAGTTCCTGCACATCGACTTTGGCGATTGTTTCGAAGTCGCTGTGACGAGAGACAAGTTTCCAGAGAAGATACCTTTCAGATTGACGAGAATGTTGATAAATGCTATGGAGGTAACTATTTTATTAATTTACACACTAATTACATTGTTATTCACAAAAGCAACTGAAGTTAAATGTAAGTCGAATTAGCATTAGCTGTTCCGTAGATATAAGAGTTCACAACGAGCAGGAAAGGTAAACTTGCACTTAAGCATGAATATATCTACTTATATGCCCATAATGTTTAAACTAATTGTCCATTTTCCTTAGGTAACGGGCATAGAAGGCACGTACCGTCGTACGTGCGAGTCGGTGATGGAGGTGCTGCATCGACACAAGGACAGCGTGATGGCCGTGCTCGAAGCGTTCGTCTACGACCCGCTGCTGAACTGGAGGCTCATAGACGCGGGCCGGAGGTCCCGCAACGAGGTCGAGGGCTGCTCCTCGTCCGACGCAGCCTCACCCCAACCGAGCAAGAGTCGCGCTCCCGTCGCCATCAACGAAGCACTGGACCAACCTGCCGAAACCAACCTCAACAAACGAGCTCTAGCCATCGTCAATAGAGTGCGAGACAAGCTCACGGGCCGAGAGTTCACGTACCTCGAGGAGACGAGCGTTTCGGTTCCCAAGCAAGTGGATCTGTTAATTCAACAGGCGACTAGTAATGAAAATCTCTGTCAGTGCTACGTGGGTTGGTGTCCATTCTGGTGAATATAATTGTGTCGGTGTACGCGTAAAAAGGTTCATGATAAATGTTGTTATGGTCAATAATGTTAAGACTGTTATTTATGCAAGTTGTAAATGCAAAAGTAATGAATTCTAATCTATCACCCCTTAAATAGAATTATTAAAGTTATGTATCATTTCGGTCCATAACTAAAGTCTTGTAGGGTTGTTATTTTATATCAGCAATGTATTGTTTTTCCATAAAGTGTTTATGGGACAGAATGATGACTAATAAGGCTGAGAGAATCTAAAATGCGTCAGAAAAACCCAACTCTTCATGGCTGACAAATAGTCTGTCATTTGGAGTTAGTCTAAGTAAGATTAGTGAAGGCCACTTAATATATTATGGTGTTCCTTACGCTTAGTTAAGATTTTTTTTGAACTAATGATGTATCGCTGAAATAAAACTTCCCACAGCCATTATAATATATGTGTAGGAAAATATTGCATTTTATTGTAATATTACTAAGTTTATGCATTGTCTTTAGTTCTTATTCTAGTAATTACACAATTTTGTGGTTGATAAGATGATAAGACGATGTGCCGAACCATCTAATACAATAGGTAGTTGTATTTTTAGTGCATATCTGATAAAGAAAACCTACTGACCATTTAGTTTTACAATACAAATATCAAAATAGTGACCAGTTCTTATTGATAGTTCTAAGCATTTAAGAAAATAAAAAAGGAATAAATTATCGTAATGAAGCGCAGATAAATAAATCACTGTGTCAATTTTATAGACATCTGTAGGACATCAGGAAGGCCTCTGTACAGTTGTGTGATTTTTTTAAGCGGCTTGGATTTTTACATTAAGTTGTTGTTACCTATTTGTTATTTAGGTTTTTTTTACTGTGGCACAGTAACTGTATCTCAAGATACTTATATTATTTAAATGATGTATATAATTTCTATTTTGTTTATTAAATGAAACATTCAAAGTAAAAGATTGTGTCATTTGTTAGTTTCAAGGCTATTTTTATTATTTACTTAGAGGTTTATCTAAGTGAGATGATGATTAAAATATACTAAAAGGACAAAGTAGTTTTTTTAAAATCCAGTAGGTACTGTCTAGTATTATTAATAAAGCAGTCATATGGCTTAGCACCATTGCCAGTATGAGTTCAACAATACTTTGAATCATAGAATAACATTTGTTAGTCATTTTATTGATCACCCGACTAACGAGAACATTAAGAGTACTATATTGGCAGCACTTACATATATAGCAGCAATATAAAGTAATATTTTATTAGGTCTATATATTAAAAATAAAGTTATGGAAATATATTCCATTGGCACGTCCAAGATGACACTAGTTAGCGGATAATTTACGACCGTAATAAAAATAAAATATAAGTTAAAAGAATATATTTCCAAATGAAAATAATATTCTCAACAAATAAAGCTATAAATAATCGCTGGACGCGTTGTACAATTCTTATACGTATATAGAAACCCTATTTTTTGTTTAACTATAATCTCCTCGTTACTAACTATATAAGCTGATTGCTTCTAGCTATATTTATAGAAACATTTTTGTTTTTAGTCATATGATGTTTCAAAAGTATATTGACTTCTTTTGCAAAATTTCAATACGATTAAGTGGTTTAGGGATGAAGGCATAAAATTGACTTTAGCATTTAAATTATTCTTGGGATAAGTACATTTAATGCTATTGAAAATTCCGAAACTGGCGCAATGACTTTCTAAAAAAGACTGTCGAAAATAGTGTAGTGGAGTCAGCTTTGAATCCTCGGACCTTTTAAGAACCTCGATTATTGCATGTCATGCCTATTGGTTGTATGTTCTTCGGTCACACCGGAACACTGAATGTATCAGAGAAAATCAGTAAATATAAAAAAAACCAAGGATTTATTATGATGGAGGATGATTTTTATACCCTTAAATTGCTTGTTTTAAAAGACTAAAAATGGACGCAGGTGCCCTTCACGTACCAAATGGTTAAAAAACCTTCAAGCGCAGAATCTTTTAAAAGGAAAAGAAAATAAAGATACAAACCCAGTAGGGCTTCGCGTAAGGATTAAACTATCGATATTATGATTGAGTCTTTATTATTATTTCTGGTTTTATTTTTCTATGAAGATCGCTGGGTTAGCTACCACTCTGTGGCTTGAATCAACCGACTAACAATCAGTTGTGTTCCGCCTGGGAGCTTGAGAGCCAGTACTGTTTTTCTTCGCTCTTCTTATTTGGCTGACAGCGCATTAGTGAGGCCTTTGGTGTCCATGAACGCCGGGGACCACTTACTAACAAGTGGCTTGTCAGCGTAAAAACCACATTATTTGACTTTTTACCACAAATCTCTTCATACTAACCAGATATTTCAGCATCAATTATTTTAATCAGCAAAATAAGATTCGTAATAATTTCTACTATCACTTCTAGAACCAACATATTTAAGTAATCGTAGCATTGTCGATAAAGCGACCTTTCTATCTTACCCACGCGGATTTACTATGATAATTTTGATACTAGTGTTAGCTACGTATAATTTATTTCACACGATATTTATATCTCCTAAGATGATGACCGGTAATATGCTTATATTATTAGATGACATAGTTTATAAAAAGCGTACGGGTGTCACGTAATATCGTTTGATGTAGTATTATTTATTAGACATGGGATATGTCGGCTGGCTAGCCGATAATACCTGAGAATTGATGTGCATCGAATCAATTCGACATCGATTGATTTCGAAATGAATTTATATCAGGCATAGATACAATATAGTTTGAAAGGGACAGTATAATCAAAAGAGCTTTGATTTTAGGGTTCCCATGTGTCAGACCCTTTGGTCTTCTCTAATTATCAAAATTATGCGCAGTTGCATATTAGATATTATTGTTATATAAGTACCTATTTATTTCCAGTTCAAGCTAAAATTTAGGTTAAAAAAGGAGAAAATAAATCCCAAAATTCTCCCGTATTAACAAACCTACGTAAACCAAAAACATTTATTTATCGCTGGACATGTACCGTTAAAAAGGTGATAATAGTGCTAAATAATATTCTCAAATTTTTTCTCTGTAACTAAAATGTCTAAGGAGAGTGTATGTAAAAGTTCCAAAACCCATTCAATACACGAAGTTTTTCATTACTTTATTGTTCCGCATCTGACGATAGGATAGGAAGTATCCTATCATACCACAATAACATATAGGTACGTAGGTACTTAGGTTCAATTTGAAGGTTAGTCAAACAACTTTGAGTTGACTTACATTTCCCCAGGTTACATTAGACAGTAAAATCACTTAATACCTTTATAAAGGAATAATTCATATTATTGTAGTCTGTTTTAAATTAAACAGTTTATTCTCATCATACTTTAGTGGCGTATTTCCTAGAACTCGATGAATGTTGACATAAATCTGTTCGATAGTTTATAACACTAACGGATATAGTCAGACTGGCCCTTCCGGGGTACTATTGCTTATAGTAAGTATAGTTATAATGCATAATACTGCGTTTGGATAACATTTTGTTCGAAGGCACTGAGCCCTGTATCCGCAGTTTTTGAATGGTATTTACTGGCCACAAAGGCGATTCAATTATGGGCACAGTATCTGATTAACGATCGTTAGCCTTAATCAGTTGGCCGGTGACCGCACGGAGCGCTGGACGCTCCTTCTCACTCGCACAAACCACTAAACGAGACAATCGCGCGCAAATGGATAACTATGAAATCGTCGATTTCAGTTCTCTGAGTAAGTACCAAACTAAGTATCGATGGCCCCGGTACAAATATTTATTTATCACTACCCTTGGGCTGAGGCGAATATATTTTCATATAACAAGTACCTAGCTGTCTTATGAAATAAAGTAGAGTCGTCTATTTTTGCACGTCTAACGCTATGACCTACATGTCACTGCTATTAGAAAATAAATATTCGCGTGCATTAATCATTCGGTATATTTTTTATAAGATACACGATCAAATTCTAAAAGATAAATCGCCCCCTTGTAGGTTAATGACTACTTACTCAATTTTAATCGAGATTGTGTGTATTTACCTTGAAAACATTAAATTACAATCTAAAAAGTAATCAAAGGAAAACGGACGAAAGGCACCTTCATTTATCTCAATCTGTTCGATTTATCGATTCCGTTTAGATTACAAAATTTAATTTCCGCGTTTTATTTTATATTTCTCGCATCGCTATACAGATTTTCTTTTAACAGGCGAAGCTGTCCAAAACTTGATTCGGGATGCAGTGAAAATTAGAAAAAAAGCATATTGTCCGTATTCTAATTTTGCGGTCGGCGCTGCACTTCAAACAGAAGAAGATTCCAAGGTGTATACAGGATGCAACATAGAGAATGCCGTATTTACACCGGGAATATGCGCAGAGAGGGCTGCGATATGCAAAGCGGTGTGCGACGGTTATTTAAAAGTGAAAAGGGTCGCGGTGGTGGCTCACCAGCGGGCATCGTTCACGGCGCCCTGCGGCGTGTGTAGGCAAACGCTCACAGAGTTCGTTGCATCGAACGGTGACATGGACATTTATTTGAGCAAACCGACGATGGAGAAAGTGTTAGTAATCAAATTATCAAAGTTACATCCATTGGCGTTCGTCAGTCATACAAAGGATAGTGTAGTTGCAAAAGTGTAGTTGATTTAGTGACAGCGGATTATTCAAACCGTGAAATAAAATAAATTTAAACAGTCTCGTATTAATTAAATTTGAATATTGTTATAATAAATCTGTGTTATCAAACATCTTTACCGAGTCACTTAACAAAGGCTAATAAAAAACAATATAGCAATTGTAGAAGAGATGGGTAATTACTGTCATATACAGTTCGGTATAAGAAATTATATTCATGACGGGGAAGTCCCTACATTGATGACAAAGATATTCTCTATTATAATTATGTACAACAGCATTTCTTAGACATCCTTAGTGACAAATAATGACACGATGGAAAAAAGAATATTTATATTTTATACATTATACACCAGTGTTATTAGTCACTAAAATGACAATTAGAATACCTTACTTTCACACATTGATAAGACTAATATATTACGTATAAGTGAATGTATGCACTAACAAGGACGAGAGCAAAAAATTTATTGGTTTGCGTACATCGTTGGGTGTACACGACATGACTTATTTATAACATACATTTTATCATTATTACCTTACTTATCTACGCATAGTTCGACGCTGTAATCTAATAATATTAAGAACGATTGTATGATACGGTTACAAACAAGATTGTTAGTACAGAGATGTAGTTTGTAGATAGTCAGTAACAATTAGTGTTACTATCTACTTACTTTGTTCTATCACGGTTAATTTAAATATTTGATGGAACTCGTATTCTAACAGAGCATGTAGGTCAGGTTAGCTGTATAAGAATAACTTCTCAGTTCTGATGATAATATAACTTATATCTGGGAATTAATAAGCGGTAAATAGAAATCAAATCTAACCTAACCACATATAAAAAGTGAATCTTTTTTTACTAGTTTTATATCAGGTGGAGGCTTATAATAAAATACTCTGTTTTTTCTCTTCCAATTTCCAAATACAAATCTATGTATTATTCTTTATTATAGTTCAGCGACTATGCAAAAATACATTTATGGAGCCTTCTGAAACTGACTTCCAAGCGAAATATTTACAAATGTCTCAAAACGTACTACGTATTAAATTATTTCAGTTCTGGGCTTAAAAATTACTCTCCTGCTTCGATTCATTTCGAGTTCGTAACAGTATAGAACCCGTTATACTTGGATGTCAACTGTATAATAAAATTGTACCGAGGCAAAAACTATAATATTGGTTATGTTTTGGAAATTTCGATATACGGGCTAAATACATGTAATAAGAGGTCAAAAAAATATTTTTTGCAATTATTATCTATATACTGTCCTGACGGTATGTCATAAGGTTATGTAGTAAATATTTTTACACATAATGTCAGACAAAACTAATAAAACTTGATTATACGCTGCCTAATTTCTACGTTTCGCAACGTACGATGCAATGGCGGTTACTAGTGTTTATTATCTAAATTTGTTCAGTCGTTACCGGACGGTACTTAAATTTATAGACCGGCAAAGATTTCAAAAATATGCTTTGGCTTCTATATCGATAATAAAAAGTAAATACTTCTATTAAAATTTTAAAAATATTTTATGTACACTTTCCCGTGCCAGATTTTATTATTAGCATAGATGTCAATTGACTTATCCGACATATCTGGCGGTATGAGTAGGTGGGTATCCATTCACTGACTGTACATTTGGAACTCGCTACAAATCAAATTAAATGGACATTGCGAGAAAATTACAACCAGAAGGCTGCTGACCTCACAGCGTCGACCTCGCATTGATATGACAAAAATGTTTTTCAAGTTCAAACATAAGTGCCTCCAGTATGAAAAGAATACGATTGGTTGTATTGTTACTGAAGATAAAATAGTAAATTGGACCTCAAACCTGAAAACAGTACTATACAAATACCTAATTTGAACGTACTTAAAATATAATTTAGTCACGTACTAGTGCGTGAGATACTCGTAAAAGTATAAAAAGATACCCGTGATTTCTGCATACAGACAGTTTAATCAATTATCCAAATGAAATTAATGTAAATTGATTATTATCATTTTTTAATATAAGTCAGGACCCGTGTGCCATACAATTAAACAGAAGAGGGTAAATTCTCACAGTAAAAACATTGCGTTTTAAAATTAAACCTCATGTTAATTTCTAGTTTCAATTTTTGAACACACCGGTTAAAATTAAACACCGAAATAAAAAATGACTTTGTCTTCGAGGCGTCCGTTCTTACAACCCGAGAATAAACATTTATCTGTCAAAAACATGACTCCACCGTTCCGCATAGGAACAGCGTGGTAGAAGAGATACTCGTGCCCTGTAGTGTTCCGTTAAAGGTTTGACGCGAAATG
>DWJN01000126.1:0-31290 GCA_018248895.1 Carystus phorcus
TTGCTGCTCCTCTCCTATTCATCTTAGCGTGATGTTCTATAGCCTTTAGCCTTCCTCTATAAATGGACTATCTTACATTAAAAGAATTTTTCAAATCGGTCTAGTAGTTCCTGAGATTAGCCCGTTCAAACAATCAAACAAACAAATAAACAAACAAACAAACTCTTCAGCTTTATATATTAGTATAAGATAGATTATCGTGTCGGTCGTTATCTTCTAGCGGGAAAGTCTAATTTGGGATTTCAACTTCAAATACAAATTTAAAAGAACTAAACGGGATTACCCCACTAATAAAATTAGTGCAGTCGTCTATGTTGTCTATAGTTTTGTAAAAGACGCCTTTTTATATAAATAGACTAGTTGACCGAGCACATGTTGTTTTGCCATATTATTTTTAGTGCAGAAAAAAATACTATTAAAAAATATCGGTTGATCGTAGAAGGTTAAATATGTAGGGTTGTATGTATGTATTTTGGAATGCTGTATCAAAAAAAAAATCGTCAAAAAATTAAAAACAAAATTGTAAGGGTGAACAACCCTTATCACTCCATCCATACCCCTAGTATGGAAAATAGATAGTAGCCGATTCTCAGACCTACTGCATATAAAATTTGGTAAAAATCGGTCAAGCCGTTTCGGAGGAGTACGGTAACTAGCATTGTGACATGTAAATTTTATATATAAGATAACAAACGATCAAAAGTGTTATCTGCTAGGAAGTGCTCAACATTGGCCATGGACATATATAACACCTAAGGCAAGGCTTGGTGTTGTCGGACAAGAACTAAATGAGAATAAAGTATTGGTTGTCAAGCTCTAGTCGGAACACTACGGAGTCTTTTGGTTGCTAGTGTATAGTAGTTAGGTAGGTTTCTCTGAGTGACAATAATATAATTAACAATATTAAGAACTGAATAGCATTACTGAGATAATACTAGCATAAGGGACAGCTTCTGACGCCTCTTACGACACCTTGGTGTATTACAAATGAGCTGTTAAAACCGCACTCATTAACTAAAGCGCTTTCAACTGTTTTAATAAATTGTTATGTTGAAAATATAGTCACAAATCCGGATTCTGATGCAGACGTTTATTTTAAATTATTCCAAAAATAATTTATTTCAATGACACTGCAGGCTGATGTTTCATGTTATTTTATATATTCGTGATATTATAAAAAACGTTTATATATTGTATAAGCTTGTAGCAATGTTATCGACAGATATTCTGTATGTACATATTCGAATGATTTCTATAAGAGCTTTGTACGGTAAAGCTTAGAACTAGAAAGTTGGAATTCTTTTATATTGTAGACAAATGGTGAAGCTAGATTTCTAGAAATTCTCATGATATAGAGAATTAAGATTTGTCTTTTTAGATATTTAAGTTATAGTTACGGGATATTAAAATTTGTTGTACCAGGAAGTTATCTTAATAACCAATAATATTATAAGGGATTTTTTTATTTCCTTGGCATTACCAATTTTTATATTTTTTCGTTAAATAAAATTTATTTGATATATACCCTACATTTATAGTAATTAGAATATAGTTATGACTATGTTCAAAATATTCCCAAGGAATAGTGAATAAGCGGAATTAATCAAAAAAGCAAGAGCTTTTCAGTTGTCTTATTTTAGTATCAGAATTACTGCAATTTGAAGCTAGTTTAAACGACTGACATAGCTATCGCTTTAGTAGCAGTATATCAAGTATGATCGATACATCACGAGATTGATCAGTGGAAGTTGGTTCCTATTTATGGAATTTTATTGAACGCTACTTGTGACGGTATAAACTGTCTAATAGACGTTGATTGCTTCACAATGCGCATGAGTGGCAAGTAGTTATAGTGGCTACCAGCTGTCTGCATAGCAAATGAATATCATAAAAGCTATTGTATAAAATTATTATGAAACGATATATTAAAATAGGTAAGAAATACGCGAGGTTTTACGATTAGCTTTAAGTCAGCTAGCGAAACTATTGTTTAGTAGAAGAATAATAAAAGTACGTTGAAAAGTAAAATGTTACGAAATTACTAAATCCGTTCCTTCCCGTGGCAAAGCGTCGCAATTTTAACTAATCTACGATAATAAATTTTATTTACCGGAGAATGATCACATAAATTCCAAAGCTATTAAAAAACACAAAACCAAAAAGAGACATTTAAAATTTTTAAATGGATACGAAAAAAAAGCAATTACGAGAACAACTCACCATTCCGTAGTGCGGCTCCGTTTTCACTTACGCACAAAACCAATAAAACCAGAATAAAACAACTCAAAAATAATATCGTTTGCGTTGCTCGATTGCAATTGCATTAGGAGACGCGAAATAAAAAAGAAAATAAAAGGCGTTGTGTAATAAAACGTGCACGTTTTATCGCCGCGAGATGTACAATTAAGGGTATGTTTGATTTAAAGTATGCCATGCTGGAGAATGGTGTGACAACGACGACCGCGGGCTACGGCGTCGGAACGAAGTATGACTGAAGGGACGGCGGAGTCGAGCGTACGTTAGGAGCGCGACGCTGACAGCCGCGTTGCCGGGCGGGCGGTTATAAACGATACGTAATACGATAATATTGCATTACATACGTACGAGTATTAAAAGCTGCGCTTTAACAGTCCTGTTAAAAGATACACGGCGAACATCTGCTACAGGGCCTGGCGTATCTACGATTATATATATTTCATTTTGTAAATTAACTGTTCTGATAAGCCACCCTGTCATTAAATGACGAACGAATATGTAAAGACCAACAAAATAGGAAAGAAGATAAATATATGTATATGGATATAATGACTTGCAATCAAGGGTTGCACGCTGGGTTGGATTAAAATAAAATTGAAAACGTAACGGAATTGTTGTTAATGTTAAAACCAGTTCTTTAGTAAACTACAAATAAAATATGAAATCTGGCTAATACGGGTACATAGTTAAAGTAAGAAGCACGGTGTGACGCAATATCGTTTTGTACTTTAAGCCTATTATATTCGGTAATACAGCGTATGACTCGGTATAGGCTGAAGACTCTTGATAGGGCTTCACAGTTAGAAGTTGTGCCAAATTGTGGCTTCTCGCTTGTCTACAGTTTGTAATTTGTTGAGTACAAATGTGAAGCATTTTGCGAGTGTACATTTATACTAGAAGTATCATAAATATATAAACATCTATGCATGAAATTATGTGCATTTTAAAATATTTAGTTTCTCATCTTTGAAATAGTAAAAAAACCGATTGAAAATGGATTCAGTTAATTTTAAGTGATATAATGTGCATTTAATAATAGGCTAAAAAGGATTACTAGAAAGAGAGATATCATAAAACAGAATATTTTATTCTACTTTTATTAAGATTGCTTAATTGATAAATATGCGTTTTTCAATAAAATATAACTATAATGTCAAATAATACTTTTCAGTGTAGTTGATTATTAGTATATGATAACATCCAACACAGAAACGTGTGTGAGTTTCATATTTATGTCACATGAAGAGGAAACGTTTAAATTGTAATTTCACGGTTCGATGGAAATTTTCATTGCCGATTAATTCTTAGCTTTATTAAGCTCTTGAGGTAGGGAATTGAGGTAGTGAGTGAGGCAGCTTTGTATCTGTGAAAGTTTAATGTTGTGTTTTTAATAATCCAATTATCTTCCAATATACAATTCTAGCATCAGTAAATAAAGTTACGATAAATTTTACAGTCTTGATAACCTTGATTCATTAGAGTTGGACCTACGTAATCTGTGAATACTACAAAACTGTAAAACTATTACATTTTCTATTATACTTGTATATTTTATATATCACATACAACTGATAAACAGTATCTACAGATTAATATATAAGAACATAATTACGATATAAATTTAAAAATTAAATAAGTAAAATAAACGATTCTGTAGTTACTATAGTACACACTCCTAAAACCCGAGGAATTAAAAAAAGGGGTAAAAGCTAGTGTAAATGTAAAAGTATTTATTGTAATAGTGTCATTGTAGTAGAAAAGTATGTCAAGTAGGTTCTAGAACACATTCATCGCCAAGTTCCGCGTAGCGCTAAAAAAGTGTAATTTTACATTCTTTCGCGGCGTATTGTAGTTTTTTCAACGGAATACGTTCCTTTCTACGTCTTTGTTGTAAAAAGTTTTCTGCGTTGCTTCAATCTACTTCCAATGTTTGGAAAGTATACTATATTAAATGATTTTATAATAAATTATGAAACTTTGCATACAACATCGTCTTAGCTGTTTTTCTCAGATGTTACATTTTATTCGTCTGACGCACGTTTCATTGTTCAGTTTGTTTCAGTGCTTATAACATAAAATGATATTACAATATTCGAGTTTAAGACAACTAAGAAAGTATAAATTTAAATCCTAATTACGTTATCTATTTAAGCAATTTTATCTGATGTAGCTTAAAAATCATTAAGTATGAAATGGAAAAGCCATCACAATATTGCTAACCACAGTTAAAAAAAGCAAGAACAGGCGGCCATTTCAGCGGTGCCGCAAATTGTGACAAATTGTGTTATTGAAATTTATGTCCGGCAGTTTTGAGACATAATTGGATGCGGAGAGTCGGCAGCCATGTTTCCCGACTGACGTCACGTGCTCTAATGACATTTATTACGGCCAGTTCATTGGCGCCGCTCGTCTCAACGCAGTGTTGTATTCGAAAATTAATTTTCGCGGGAATTTCAATTCTGGAATCGATGTCGTTTGTAGCAATGGAACTGCCGGAACTTACTGCATAAAAGCCTTTTACGTTCGGAAACGGTCAAGTTAACCTGTAATTTCTGTAACTTAAAGTAAGCAGTGTCTTTATATTCTAAATACTTACCACTAACAAATAGATGCAAATACGGCATTTCTTTAGTATACCTACATACCTGAAAAGAAATAAAAACCAATATTAATTATAAAAATCATGCATATTCTGAAAACAAGTACATACTTTATAGCTGTTGGACGATATCTTATGGCAAAGTTTTAAATATTAGTGCTATAAATTACCCAACAAGTATTTACGGTGATATGTCCAAACCACACTCCTGTCGGTGAGTGATTGCGTATAAGTGACAACGAAGGCCGATAGATGGCGTTGATTGAGCTATTAATCAAGGCTTGGAGACACTAGAGAGCGAGTAAAAAATCTTAATTAAGATACTTGGTGTCCGAGGCACCGCAGTGAAAGCAGAAGCAGACAGATTAATTTTAAATACATCACCTATTTTATTACACACACCCGGGATGAAGACAAATGGTTCATAATTTCTATATATGTTACGTAGGTAAATAAATGTAACTTAACTTAACTTTCCTTACTATCGTAGTGAGATGTATAGGTAAATTAAACGGTTAAACGCGCGTTAAACATAACGCTAACCGTATAATAATTATATAGCTATAGGTAGGGAATAAAACACTGGCTGGGCATAGCGCAGTGGAGTCGTTTTCAAAGCTGTCAAAAATGACAGGGAAAAGAGCGGGGAAATGTCACCATAATGGATGTGTCAACGGCAACGCGACCATATGCGGCCTATTGGCATGCACGCGTACAAATCTACTCCCCAAGGATTAAATGTTGGTAGGCTTTGATGAAATTTTGATTTTTAGATAGCATATGTGTAGTTGAAATATGTATGATTGAAATCTCAGTATCGATGTATCAGTAGGATTGACACGAAACTGAATTTATAATGGTTTTTACATACTATGTAAAAACCCTTATAAAATATTAATTATTAGACAAAACAAATATATAATATCTATATAATATCGTAATTTCTAATGATCTTACCATGTTTATATTTGTAAGTGGAAAGAATAATTTAAAGCTAAATAACTTAAATAATTGTTATAATAGTTAGGTACAAGGTTGGCTAGGGCTGAAGTTTAAAGTCAAGTAATACAACATTCATTATAATCAGAATATTGAATGCGATCGCTCAGTATGATAGTCAATAAATGCGAGTTGAAAAACATGTCAAGACATGATGGATGGTAAAAGCGTTGATATGATAAAATACTTACCTACTAAAAGAGATAGATATCTGTTAACTCAAAATCTTTCAAACCATTTACTTTGATGCGATCAAATTCCCTTATCGTTATAAGCATAAATGGATGGCATTTCTATAATATATACCTATCTATCGACAAATTCTTAACCTACCGTTTTGTTATTTTTTTTTATCCGTTTCTCGACGAAAGTGTTAAGTTACAAACTCAGCATTTATAAATAAATTAAATAATTTTAATATTGTGTAATTTAAATGCGGTGTAAGTAACAACATTTCGTTAAAGCCCGGCCATTGTACATAAACAGAAAATGAACTGTGTCCGTTGGAGTTTAAGTGAAAACGATTGTGCTTGTTAAAAGGTCCGGGCATATGGTATAATTGGCTTGATGTACTCGTATTTTATCAACAGCTATAGGTATTGGTCGTTATCCGTTGCCGCCCCCTGCGCTCCATTTCACTTGTAACCCGATAGGGGGCGACGCCGGGCGGCACGGCTACTCGCCTTGTAATGGCCACCACGGCCCCTTTTTTATTACTGACCCGCTAGTAAACAGATCATTCGGGTTTGTGGTGTTATAAAACCGAAATTAACTGTGACCGGTACATGACCAGATATTCCCAGTACTCAACACTTCTATTAACATAACCTCGCGTGTCACGCACATTCACATGTTTAAACCTTCAAGGAAAAACGGTAATGGCCTCTTGAAACGAATGGCTGATTCGAATTTTCGTGGAGGATGGGCAGTTTTACTATACTATATGGCAGTTGCAGCGCTCATAGCCCGGCGGCACGCTTCGATCCTATGCGATTGACAGAGTTAAGCAACTGCGGGAGTTTGGTACCTGGATGGGTGACCACTACTGATAAAAATTTCTTGAGTGTTTCTGTGCTTTGCAGGGTATGTAAAGATGTCAGTCCCGGTTATTATGGTAAATAGCAGTCGTCAAGCCATATCGGAGGCCTTCGGGCGGCTTAATAGAAAACTTTCGATACTTGGGTAACATTAACCTCTACACTAATCCACACTGGAGCAGCGTGTGGAGTATGCTCCAGACCTCAGCGATGGGAAGAGACCCGGGTCCATTAGTGGGCTATTAATGTGTTTAAGGCATATGGGCAGTTTGAAATGGTTAGATTTTTCATGATTTTGTCAAATATTCATTATACTCATTGGAAACTTTATTTATTCCTTGCATAATTAATTGTTAACATTAACTGTGTTTTACAATGTTTATAAAGATTTTCCTTTACTGTTATTATAATAAACGCATTTTTTATTATTGCCAACATAAGCTAAGCCCGTACATTTATAAGTAAAACATGTAAATAAATTTAATATAATCTTCAATGATTTCCGCTACAGCAACACGGACCGCAATCATGACGAGAAAAAATTGCTTCTAATCGTCTAATGGTTAAAGCCATTTATAAAAACATTTAGTTATCATTTCATGACATTAAATTATTAAACGTTCGCACATTGGGAACTCTACTGATTGGCAGTAACACCGCGAGTCGAGCTATTGTGAAATCGGATATTCTGTTAATAGAATAATCCAATCAAAATATTAATTCCACAACGCAGCTCACTCATATTTACATTTGGATTGCCCGATTCATTCGACACATTTGAGACGATATTCATCGACGATTAAAATGTAATCTCTTCGATTCCACGTTCCATAATAGCTTCAATAAATGTGAAAATGTAGATTTCCATGTGAGAAATATATGATTGGATAAAGATTTTTGGTTCGTAAATGCTATATCAGTCGCGATATATCTAGCGGGAGATAAAGCAATTGCAAATTCAGGCTGCCAAGCAACGGTCTGAATATGAACGCAAATTGTAAATTATCCATGCTAGGTGGATGGAGCGTGCTGTCCCCAACCCGCTGGGGATTAGAGTCCTAGTTGTGCGTTTGTGCGATTATTCTAGTACTCTTGTCCATCTACTGTTTCAATCGATTAAACCTTTTTGTATTGCGGCACCGACCACGCTTCGCACATCGAAAATCTCATCATAAACACATTTTGATTGGAAAACTTAGTGACCGACGCTCTATGAAATTTTATTTCGAGATATTTTAACGTTCAGCGCGGCTTTCTGTAAGACAATTGAGTTTATACGAGAGAACGGTTTACGTGGGTTTAGCGCTGATGAAACGAGTCGGGTCGCTACACTTACTCGGTTCAATATTTGTGCTGCAATACGAGTTCAATCTCTATTGTGGAGTAGACCGTCTGTTCTGTGGTATTAGGCGTTACAATAGTTGTAAGTCATAAATAAGAGAACAGTGTTTACGATCCAAACTATAATTATCGTATTGTTTTAAATAATGCTACTTCTTTAAGTAAAATCGAACACATATATTTGGTTGCCGTTCGTTGGCGTTGCATGATATTGGGTGATATCTTGTCGGTGTGAAGAAGTCTACATATGTACCGGGATACTTTTCAAGTGAACCGCGACAGCTGGTGCGCTTTATTTGAATTTGAACTTTTAGAATATTCCAGTTTATATTCAATTTGTTTTTGATGTTCCATAATTTGGCATCGAGTGAATATAAAATATCTTGCATTGAAATCGGTTTTACGGGACTTCAACGTCCTTTCAATGAAGCATTTATAAAAAAATATCCAGTGTCTGTGAACGAGAAGGTGCCAATTTTCATGAAAATTGATTAGTACGTAGTACAGTGTACAAACAGTCAAATTGTTGCGCAAACAGAAGCGACTGACGCTCGCAATATCGTCGGGCAGCGCTGGCGGGGCGGGGCCGCTGCCGTCAACAGCGGCGGCAAACACGCGTGCGAAACGCTCACGTGCCTCGTTATGCGAGGCCCAGTTGTGTTGTGTCAATAGGGACGGAGCATAAATTTGGAGGCTCCATTTAAGAGCTATGCTACGTACCGCTAAGGCGTTATACCAACACGGAATAAGTATTTATAACATTACTTCAAATACGTAAATTGAAAACCATACCTGCGTTTATGACAACATATAATGGACACTTTACGGTATTTAATTAATAAGGATTTATATCCGTTAGTATATAAAAAAATCCTTAACTTATAACAAAAAAAATCTTAGAAAATTTGTTTATGAATACTACGACTTATAATTTTTTTATAAAATCCGCCACCCTATTCACAATATTAACAGAGGGCGACTGTTATATAGGCTTTTTATTTTACGCGATGACACTCCGTGCGAAATAGCAAAATTGGATTTCGGCAGTTTAAGAGCTTTTTGGATGTAAAACGCGGTTATGTATTAAAGCCTGTTACGAATATTTAATTTATTCGTGATTTTTACTTTTGTTATTGAAACAGTTGAAATCACACCGCATATTGCTAAGCAATAACATAAGTGCAATTAATTTATTTTCTATTTTTAAATGGAGTTATGATTCGAGGAAGAACTATCACAGAAAAAAATATCACGTACGTACGTAAAGTACAGTCGATATCATAAAAGCATTCCAATGTTATCAGACGAGTATGGATAAAATTTAAACGTATCCTCTGTACTTTCCATCAGTGAAGTATAGGTACCTAACTGTAAAATAACCCCACATGCTCATGCCGATAAGCTGCATGCAAGCATCCGCAGTCTGCCGCCGCGAGCGCATTTATCATCCCCGGGTTCAAAGTTCCCACACAATAACTATGTTCGTATGTGCGACACTTTCTATGTTCAAATATTTTTAAATTTTATTATTATCGTACTGACTACCGACGATATTTTAATACTCCTCGCACATTCAGTAAATATAACTCGATTCGATGAAATCGCTGATACGCTTTTAATAAAATACGGGAAAGAACTTAAAAATGTATTAAGTACATGAGATTTCAAAAGAGAAAATGATTTTAAGTAAGAGAGAACATACTTCAAAAAAGCTTTTCTAGTAATATTGTTTTTATAAACTTAATTAAATTTACCTGTATACATTATTGTACAGAAGTACAATTAACTTATAATTCGTTGTTACTTATAAATTTAATTCCTCACTGACCAATCTCTCATTGGATATAAATGAAATGTCGATATTCTATTAAATCCTATAATAATAAATAAGCTAGAACATTCTCCAGTTCCATCAGGCGCAACCAAAGCGATTTGTAAATTGAATAGACAGATCCATTATTTGTAGGTACCAGTTGGATTTTTCTTCCAGCGCAAGAGAATTCCAGTTAAACATAACCGTGTAAAATATCATAAAATGAGAGAGCTATGAAAACTGTTATTTATCAAATTGCAGCACCACAAACCGTTGATGGAGATTCATCGGGCCAGCGCATCATTTATCAACCAACTCGAGCTAGGTTTTGTACCGACTTCTCTAGATTTTAAACTTCATTATAGCCCGCAAAAAGTGCATGGTGTGATTAAACTTTCATTTTAACCTTTTTACAGTTGGTCTACGGTTGTTCAATTACACCTACAATTTATTGTTTTATTTTTCAGCTGCGGAAGTACGCTTGTAATCACGATTTCGCTGAAATTGTTTGTTGCCTCGTTACGTTTAATGTATTTTATGAAATATAATTATGTATATTCTCTTTTTCTGGATTGAAGTCGCTTGGCTCTTAGTCCAAATAAAGCTTGAAGGTACACGATACGATACAGATGGTGGGGCAGTGGTAGAGTAGCTACTATCTTTCTTCTAGAATGAACCATTAAACGTTTTAAAGTGTTTTAATTCAAGGTGTCACCCTCTTGCTTTAATCAGACACCAAATGAGTTGTAACGTTCTGACCTGGCTTGAGAATCAGTACTTTTTTTTCTCTTTGCCACAGATGCCTCATTGATGCCTTTGTACTGGTATTCGTGGGGACTCGACATGACAAAAGAGAATTGTTCGTTCGTTCGTTATAGACACATGTTTTTCCAGGTTGTATTATGATTCCGTCTTTAGAATAACATCTATTATTACTTATGAAGAAATAAGTCCTAATTGGATTTGGTTACGGAATTGATTTAAAAAGTAACCAGAAAGTCTCAGGACCACTAAACGTCAAGCGCATAACTTAGGCTATTCACTGATAGCTCGATGCCTCCACAAAGTAATCGGACGGTTATAAAAATCGTTTTTTAAACGATATCATTCTTCATCATGTGTTTGTTATGGGATGAAAAACGAATATTGGAAAAGAATATCGAATGGACAATTTCCCATCAAAACTCAATAGGGCCAAGCAACAATAGCGTGTTGTGTGCAGAGTTGACACTGATGACAGTTGTTTTGTTTTATTCGCTCCCGCTCGTTTACACCACGAATAGGAAAAAAGTTTCCGGACATCAAACTATTCCGGCGAAATTGAATATCGTTTACTTGTCATACCAGCCTATGTGATATAATAGATCGGTATATACTGTGTTGTACTGACAATATCTTAAATTACTGCACATGAAATTTATAAAGCTTATATACTTTTTTTTGGGTAAAAACTTATATTAATATTAAAAACTGATTGATAAAGAATGGCGTACACTTAAGTAAGTTTTATTAAACCCTTCTTAACTCATGTCGGTATCCATCTGTTTCATAATAATAAAAGATAGAACTATCAGTGTGCAGTTCAACTCATAGTTTCCCAGATACAAAAACTCTATGCAGTTGAGAATAAATTGGGCGTGAAATAAATCGGGCTAGTACAAACTTGTATCCGGCCAAAAGTATTGTAACAGTTGGTACAGCGAGGCGCGGGATTGAGCGCGCAAACTTAGTACGAGTAGCAATGACAGGCGCCGGCGGCTACGCCGGACAACTTCTTTCGTATGCTATCGCTTCACGAATGTTTTCCACTATTGCTATTTCCGCATCGTGTTTAATACACTGAGCATGTTTAAATATGAGTTTTTACTTTATATGAGAAGTTCAAGTTGCACTATATAGTATACTAGCGTGGTGAATGTTCACGGGCAGCGGTTACCTTTTCTCAGGACATCTGGTCGTTTCGCCGTAAAAATTGGTTTAGTAAAGATAAAGTAAGATAGGTGATAAACCATTGTAACAATTCTTTGGTAAAATTGTCATTACGACCGTTGTTTTATCCTGAAAATTTCAAAACAGAATTCTCTATAAGGTTGTATCAAACTCTAATAGCGCCATCTGTGCAGTCTTGCGCCGCTTTCCCCTTTAAATACTTTTATGAATTGTTTGGTATTGAGATAAATACATTCATTTACCGGAGTCAAACAGTTCCTGGCATTTGTCCGGCATAAAACCGAATGACGTAAGCACTTATAGGTTAGAGGCAAAAGCGAAAAACGTAAGCTTTAACCTTTTATACTGAGCACAAACCGCTCGATCACTCGGAGATGACCCGGGAAGTAGGATATTACGGAAACTAAACCACTTGCAGCTAATGGCGTGTTCAGACAGACTTTTATTGCGTTTTTCCACTCACTAATGACACGGTCACATTCTTTGGGGTGCCGCGGACAATACCAATGCGGGCTGCCCGTTGTTTCACCCCTCAAACGAACGTATAAAATACTCAGTTAACCTAGTTTCAACTTTATTAGGTTTTAGACACCAGCAAATGAAGTTTTGAAGTCCTGGTTACATTTAGTTCTATGTTTTATTAGGTGTTGGATTAAGCTGTGACGATTTAAATTGTAATAAATGTAATTAACAATCCATTAAAAATGTGTTGACGTTATCAGGTTTCGTTTTTTCTTGTAGTATTACGAAAATATTTCGTTTAAAACTGTGCTTTTTGATGAACAAACTTATGGCTGATTAATTAGGAAAGTATATGAAGGATTTCGTTTTGGGTATACACGAAGGTGGTGGTTGGGTGTGCACGAAGTCCAAGAAATTTTGAGAAATATATCTTTTCTCTCATCATCATAAAATCAATAAAAGTAGGTTTAAATTTACTTTATAGATATTTTCGAGGTATGAGGTATTCAGAATTAAACTTTACGATCATTAAAATTAAACAAATTGATAATATTACGCGCAAGGTTTCAAAAGTAACTTTGATCTGTGTACTAAATTAAGGAACAACCCTTTTTCCTGGGGTACTTATTGTATTGTAACTTTTACCTATTACATCGGTAGGTACACAAAATCGTAGAGAATTGTGTGTAAAATTAGATACCATAAAACTTATTGATGGTTATATAACAGCCATATCGCCAAAAATGTTTCATCTTTATACTTTTAAAATGTACCCATTTTATATTTCTATTAGTACGGATAATAAAAGTAAATACGACTAAGGTCGTCTAAAGAGATAAATCTCACCAACCATACAAAAACGTAGGTATTAACGTTTTATAAATTGATACTCGTTATGTGGCGCTAATTAAAAAGCATTGGTGGATATAGTACAGTGACTGTCACGAAAGGAAGTTAATAAAGGAATTTAATAAAGTTCGTTTACACCGCGATTACTGCAGATAAGGCTGCTGTAAACGGATTAAGGGTTGAAACAATGCAGGCGATTATCTCAGTCGCTGTCAGTTACATCGCTCGCTGCTCCCAGTTCGGGAACCAACGGGATGATATAATGGTTCTGTATACGTCTAGTATATTATTAGTGTTGCTAGATAAATTTGTACGGTGTTCCCTGCAACAACGGTTGCTATAGGACACAAAATAGCAGCTATACAAAACTATAACTCAATATTATTCTTTCCATATTGTTTCCGTTGTTTTTGTTGGCAACCTGACTAATATTTATATGTTTTTTTTGTTTTACTGGCAACAATTTTATATTTGTCACTTTTTTGCCATCTTATTATCCAACGTTCAAGCGGTACAAGTTTGTATGTGCAAAGAAATAAAACCTTCACAATCCACGTCAAGGCATTTTAATTAAATACAGTCTACTTAAGAAGAACCCAACAGTTGTTCTTCTTGTCTTTCCTTGTTTGGTCCCAACGCACAATTTGCCTTTGTGTAACATATGTTCTCTGACGATGGTGACTAATCCATCAGGTGGCTGGACAACTAGTCAGGCGTTTATTTATATTAAAAAATACATATAATACGCCAGTTACTTCCCATTCCCGTGAGAAATTTGGAACAAATATATAATATGTATAAAACCAACTTGTACAAAATTATCAGAGCAATTTTTCGAGTACTTTTCGGGTTTTCGGGTATAGTATGCAACACCACCGTTTATAGAAATATAATACCCATATAAGACGTTTAAAACCTTAAAAATAAGTATACATGTTTTATCGTGAAATAACATCAGTAAATAGTAACGTTAATCGTGAATAATGATTTAAATAAGTTGCTTTCGCAATTGCAGATAAGGCTTCTTTAGGGGATGGGGAACAATACAGACGATTATCTCAGTAACGCCGAACCGGTTATTGTGTGTAAACGAATTAAACCAGATTATTAAAACGTTCTTGTCAATTCTAAACCATGATCAGATGCGTTCAGAAATTAAACGCATTATAAATGATTTATGTCCTAAATAAAAACAGTATAAATTTGATTTTTCCTCCAAAAATTAGAAAATTAGTCTGACCTTACAATAACAACTTACCTTAAGAATACATGTGTCAGGAAAGAATGAAGCGTATTGCAGGAATCTTGATTTCTTACAAAGTTAATATAAATAAGGTGGAAAAAATAAGGATGTGATTTATATTTCTCAATATTATCTTCACACTATCACACCTACTTGTAGTGATTATGAGGCCATAACTAGTATTGATGTAGTTCGTGGGTAGCTTTTTGAATAAAACATTATAACGAGTAATATCGGCATTCCAGTGAGTGTAATCATACTCAGCAACTTACCCGTATGGTATACATTAAGCTTAAATGAAAACCTCGTTGAAGTCACGTTGAAGTTAAATGAATATCTATGTAATTTTATATGTGTTCTCTGATATTTGCCTACATTTATTAGAAACAATTTCCTTAGCGGAGTAGTACGGCAGCAGCACAGGTGTTTGGCGACACGTGAACAATATAAGTTGAGGCTCATGAGTCAGCAAAACGCGTGCCAAAAGAACAACGCTGACAGTTCTTCTCAAAAACCTTTTATTTTCATGTACTTGTACAAACAATACATATATAAATAATATATAAAGCTCTGTCATGTATGATTTAGGTATTGCATACGCGAAAAGCTGTTGTGTATTGTGATAGACATGTATAATTAGTTTTACTTCAGGTGTTACGTATGTGTTATTTTCAAGTGCATTTGTTTCTCAAAGATAACATATAATTGTGATTAGTCGTATTTAATATACGTTTTGTGTATTTCTATAACACTCGGACCATACATAATGGTGTCGAAATGCAGTTTTATTGAATTCGGCTTGTTTTCTAGTTTTTTTTTCTTTTTTTCTAGACGTTTTCTAGGTTTATGAACTTTATTGAAAGACAGAACACAATTGTAATGAAACCTTAAAATTGATGTAGTCGATAAAGGTTTAAAAAGAACCGTTTAAGAAATAAAAAGAAAATTTCATTAGAGGCCGGCAAGGTGAGGCAGGCAGAGTCGGCTTCACCTGCACAATGTAGTAAAATGAAGTAATACGACTCGTTGCGGCACGTTCCCCGCGTTACTTACCATCTACCAACAATTTGTTTTTCCCGCCCTCGAGAAAAACTCCAGCCTGCTCTCCCGCTTTTTAGTCCCAATTTATTCTTCCAATAAACTTTTCCGCTTTGCTTTTGCACGGGGATGTGCCTAAAATATTTAAACAGTTTATAGGCTCACATACTCGTACAGTTTCTTATGACTTGAGCATTATTACGTAAACACTTTTCTTCTTGTTCATCGGATTTGCCCTATTATTGAAATCGTTGACTGCATGCACGCTTTGCTGGATTTAGGTTGGAGATTTTTCTACTACCTTTGAATATATATTTAACGCAAATGCATATAATATAATCCTTTTGAATGAAGCGTAAAAACTATATGAAACTTTATTACAAAGTCCAGAGGAATTAAATAGAGACAGAGTACCGGAAATAGTTCTTTGTACTATTTATAGAACCGATGTGATGAAATTAACTTCAGATCTTAATTTATATTTGAGACAGTATAGATAGCGGTCGTTCGCCTGCCGGTTCACTGTTCTAACGGACCGTGACAATCGCTTCCATGCTAAATGTCACGGTGGCCATTGTTCTGGCCTCCTCACCCCATACTCGCACCCCCTAAAATACACGTCGACGTGCTGGCATTTATACCCTCACCTGCAAGTGGTTTAATGAAAAATGTATACATATCAATGATAAAGACTATGCCGTTAACGTTAAAATTAAAAAGGATGAACTACCAAAATTTATAACAAACCGCGAGAGTTAATTTTACTATTAGAATAGTTCATCGTCCTTATAGTGATTTTACGCAAATTATAAATGACAATGGTGTAGTGAATTTACTAAGTCTGAGTGAAGAACAAGAGGGGGAGGGTGGACGTTAACTTAATATGGCGGGGGCATCACGGCAATTTGTTCGAGACGAACCTCCAGCCAGCCTGAGTGCTAGCGGAATGTAGGGTTGTCCTTTGATATATTACCTTTTGAGTTTATTTACACCATTAATAGAGTTTTACAACATTGCGTTTCCCAATAATACGGTACCAATTGATCCAAGTATAAAAAAATTGTACTCGCGTAGTACTAGATTGTTTTAACAAGTTTAAACAACGTGTATTTTCATGATAGCCGTTAACTTTTTGTCTATTTAAAGGTAGGATAAGCGTATGTACATTTAAATATTAACGTAATCTACCGTCATGTAGATATTTCAAAAATTTGTACTAAAATTAAATGGCAATTAATGGAAATGTCATATTTTTAATATAAAACTTTACTCAAACCATTTCTATGAGGAAAGGTTTTTACAAACTGGGTGATTATTTTGCAGACAAGACTCCTGAGTATGAGTTTTCTTTGTTGTAAGTATAAGTACTTGTATAAGCTATCTGTAATTATAAGTTGGGAAATAATCTCTCTTGCCGCTTCCTCTCCCTGGTCGTCTCACAGTAGTGTTCATTGAAGTGATAGCGTGGATTGACCTTTGAAATACATTTTATTTCATTTAATTTCTGTAGTAAAACACGTACGTAATACGTGACATGATTAAATTACTTATTGAGTTTAGCTTACTTTATTAAAGTATTTCAATGTCATTATTAAAATGAAGGTTCCATATGAATTAAATATGATTAGTGAAACTTTACACGCATAGATAGATATTGTAGGAAATTTATATGAAAAATGCTTTCCCTATTATACTTTTGCAGCCCTGTGAAATGTTTACGCCAGGCAGCGCTATCGAAGGAAATCGCTCGAAAAGTAATTATGGATCGCTAAGACCTGGAGCTAAAAACTTATACATCTACTATACCGATATTCCGAGTTCTATATTACTAGAAGCGCGAATGGCATATCATTACAAGCCCCACCCACCCATGCAAGACTTCGCGACAACTTCATTAGGAAGCCATAAGTCGACGGGGCGCGAAGAAGCGTCGTTCGGCAAACTCGATGTACTTGGTACACTGTTTGCTTTTTAGCGAGTTAAGAACGTGACGTGAAATTTTGTCATGTAATTCAGACGACTGTAACTCAACTATGTGTAATTCAGTTTGCTTGCGATTTTGATCACATTTGTACACTACACCTAGTAATGAATGTTTTATTAAGTGGATCACAATATCCAGTAAACGAAAAGTGGCTCAATTTATTCGCGTGTATATACAATAGCGCTTAATTGAGGTACGTGTGCCGCAACCCACGTTTTACGCCGTGCAAAATTTGTTAATTTTTAAAATACCATTTGATGTGAAAGAAAATGTAAATAACACATAATCTGTATTACGCTTGCGAGTCATAATAAAGACAAACGATTTTACATCTAACGTACGCAAGCATATTGATGAATAATGTTTTTGGCAAATTATTAAAGATTTTCATATACTTTGATATAACATAAAATTATATTATGAACAAAATGCCGTATTTCACAAAATAATAGCCCTAAAATAAAGAAAACCTTTCGAGTGAACACTTCAGTACGACGTCCGTGCGTCTATATGTCTATAAAAATCATAAAACGTAGTAAGGGCGGTCGCCATTTGTGGGGCTATTTGCATACGATACAAACGTCGAAGACAATGGTGTCCTCTACAAAGATCGTTGGCCGTGGATAATAAAAGTGTATTTGCGAAGAAATTTAATAAAGCGGAAGTGGACGGCTGTTACGGCGCGCCCCTACAGGCAGCGGGCACATTCGTGGGTCGTAGGTGGACGAGGGCGCGCTGTTATATCATATACTAGCACGATTTCTATTATGAAAAATAGTTTCTTGTATTACTGTCAATATGTATATCGTACATTCGCAATACCATATCATTAAATCATTTTTGAATGGTACTTGTAAATTTTAGTCTACAAAGACAACAACGTTATATATTATTATGGTGGGAACCGGGTATAAAAAATACGTGTATAATTGTACTGAAAAAATACTCAAATCGGTAAATTATTCAAAATTATTGTTTTTTTTTAGAATAGAACGAAGTCGCTGCTTATGTCTTTTAATAAGATAAACTCAAAAACTATATTAAGTTAAAAACCTATTCATGAATACAATTACTACATAGTTATAAAATTCGAGTATATATCCATACATCTATCAGCGTTTACACTTCTAATGCTGGACAAAAAAAATATTCTTTATAGTTATAGAAAATATTTTTTTCGAGCAATTAATTGGATTTAGGTGAGATTTGATATGCTTCGGGATTTGTTTATTTAAGTGCAAAGCGGATAAGCGTGGTCGAATAGCGAGTGAGTGATGATACGCACAACGTATAAAAATATTACTCTTCCACATTTTTAACAATTCTGGCCTGAAATGCGATATTTTTTAAGTTAAATTTTTAAGCCGTGGTTTAGAATTATATAAAAGCAACGTAAAATCATGTAGACAGTTTTAAGCGTTATGTTTTTGTTACGTGTAATTTTACTAATAAAACTGTAGTTGGCATAATGCTTAAGAGGAAAAGTTAAAGGAATATTAAGATTCCAAAGATTTTTTAAATACTCAATAATAATTAATTCCAGATTCCGAATAGATTACTACAAAGTTATCGATCTGATTTTTATTCCTAAATAACAAAACACAAATCTAAAGTTGTCTAATGTTTAATAAAAAATATCGTTTGAATCTTTGGAACGAAAATACATTTTACTTTTGTTTTTCGGTCTGAATAAAACTACAAATTGAATATGCAGAAAGCCTTCCATTTCTACGACATTCAGTCAAGTAAATAATAAAGTTAAGCGACGTATTTTGATCATAAGACCGGCCAGGGTTAGATAGATATTGTAGAACGTCTACAAATATTCGTAGCGCATACGTAGATTCGTAGATCTTGTAGTGTCGCTTCGAGAAAGCAATTAGATTTATAGCTAATCTCCTTAATAAAAGTAATAAATTAAGTTTTATTTTTCGGAAGTTGTACTTTAGGGGAGTAGTTTTCTTTCTGGGGAGTGTCGGGGAAAAGTGAAATTAATGAACTCAACCTGAAAAGAGTTCTATACTTTGTAAAGAGTATTTAATCAATCTTTAAAAAAGATACACAGTGAGATAATGAAAAAAAACTTTAACGCGGATCAGTTTTTTGCCTTATCAGACTTTAGTTTCTTTTTCTTAACTAAATTAAGCCAATTTAGCTGTAATCGCTTTCAAATACGCCAATTTATATGCGGATTTCAGTATAAAGTGTGACGGCAAGCAGCCGACGTATTGGATACTTGTTGATCATCTGAGAATTCGTCGATTTTCCTCTTACGGCATAAATTTAATCGTAGAAACATTGCATCTCTGGTTTATTGATTGGAAAATGAACTTCACCCATAATTCTGAGTGAAAAAATGTGTGCGGGTGGCGCCGATATGTCGTCTACTTGTTGCTTGGTGGTCGTTATTCAGGTCGAGTGGATTTACCCTACACTGTAATGATATAGTCGTCATTAAAGAGCTCGGCTTTCCTGAAGTTATTTTACATTGCAAAAAGTAAACCAATATGTTTATTTTTTATGTATTTTGTGGTTTGTATTTTTCGATTGCAGTTTTTAATGATGTTTTGTTTCTATAAGCATTTTATAAAATCACTGTCAGTTAGTTTTTTATACATATAAAACTATGTAGTTAAAATGATTTGAGGAACATTTTTATGATTCTTTATCCAAAAGATACCAACGGGAGTCTTATAGGCTTAACGATCCGTGCTCTACCTTGTTTTACAATAGAGATTAATTTGAATTCAAGAATGGATAAAGTCTGTTTACCACATAATAACGGGAATTTGTATTGTTTGAAAGACAGAAAGGAAGTTTTCTGTGTAACATACTTCTTAGTGGATGGTGGCGTTAATGATACCTTTTTAATACTAAGTAGCAGTTACCACTAGCACCTGGTAATTAGTTTTTACGGGATGAAACTTCTTACAGACCAGGATGACATAAAAGGGGCAGAAGTTGCTGCTACTGCCCTACTGCTTGGCGACTGGACTTCTTATATGGATTTTATAATTACTGGTATTAAATTTCCGTACAGGTCTGTTTAACTAGCCTTGTTGGAGTTGTTGTGTTAAGACTAAAGGCTCGGGTGCTATTTTTTTTTTCTTTTTCCCATGGTCGATAACTCATTAATGATCTCTTTGATGTCAGTAACGTCTATTGATAAAAGTGACTGCGTACCATTTGGCTTGTCTAACCATTTGTCGGCAATTTACATAGACATGTATGTGTTTGGGATAGCAATTAATATTTTTGTACATTTTGCTTTAAAAAGTTTTTTTAACGGATAACTTTTTGTACAGTAAACAATGTAAGTGTGCCAACTTTGTTATTACAAACTCTGGAAATCAACAGTTGCTTCCAGAAAACTATTAAATGCATAAACATGGCTTCGTTGACGCGAAGAATATCGAAGGCTTCATTTAATTAACGACAACACAGCACGCTACATGCGGGCGAGGTACAAACTACGTCACGTTGACGTCGATTGGAATACCTACATGTTGGATTTTTTATAATTTCTTCGAAGTTTTCTGGTTATTGAACAATTAGGTGTTCCTTACGCTTACTATTAAGTGGAAAAGTTATAATAACGTATTATTGTTTTTCATTTGCTTGCAATACTTTTTTCAGTTATGACTGAAGTAAAGGTAATAATTTTTCATTTCACTATTGTAATTATTTTTTATTTGGAACTAGTCAATGCCTGACTACAACCCCGCCTGATGGTAAGTGGTAAAGTAATGTCAATATCAATTAGCTAAATATACATATAATCGCTCTGTATATAAAGAATTTATGAGAAAAATGTAATAGATATAGTTAAGTTTATAAACCTATGCGGTCCAAATAACCAACCTACTCGTAACTAGTCGATCAACTATGCAACATAAAAAGAAAATTTTAAACAAATTCAAAGTTTATGAACAATATTTACGGAACTTTATACCATACATAGCCCGCACGCACACCCCCGATTTTTTACACAATCTACAAAATCAGTTGTGTTCTATAAATATTTAGATTGTTCTGGAACATTTAACAGTTTGATAAGGATAAACCAGACGTACGGTCGTATGTAATTTGCGCCTTTGCTAGCCATCACGACCAGATTGAAATTCCTTTCGCCGCCCCACGTCGGCGCCTGGCTGGCGCCTTCACTTGTTGCGCGCAATGAAATGTCATAACTACCCTTACGTGACGATATTATCTAATAGTTTGTTTTACTTGAGACTGACTTATCAGTCGGATATACAGAATAGTGGGTGATGATTATTCTAGCCAATTATGGTAATTTCGAGGGAAACAAATACGCTTCTATTAAAGTGTTATTTGTACGAGTTATACTTTCGTAATTTGTAAACGATAACAGACTTCTTTTGACGACTTTTTATTAGCGTCAACAATTTGTACAGTAACGGTTCTTTGCCGATTTTAAAACAAAAAGTAATTAAATTAACTTATTTTAGGAACTTCACTCACTCTGATGAAATATCCACCAAAAAGATCTAAGCGCTTACAAATTGAGACTCTTGTGGAAACTGCTTTTTCATTTCCTGATGTTTTAGACAGGCATTTATTTTTCCTTCTACAATTAGGATGTTGTTTGTCACAGTATTCCGTAGGTGGTGTAACATGCTCTGTCCGTGCATAAACACGAAGTAATTAAAAAAACTAGTTACAGATTTAAATAGATTGACTAGTTACAGATTTAAATACATTGGTTTTTTTCCCAACTAATATATTTTTTAATTTTGGTAAATTTTAAGCTATTTTGGTAGTTATTACTGATAAAAACACGTATGAAATGATTTCTACATGTTTCATTCGCAATGTTTTACAAGTTATAAATCAGGTTGTTTTCTAATCCTTTCTTCTTTCATCCATTCTTCTGTCAACAGAAGACAGTTTGCTCTTTTACTAACCATTAACACATAACAGTGTAAGTACATGTAACGCCAGTGGCTTGTAACAAGGGACCTCGGCATTACGACGGTCACTACAATAAGCTCCGTGGCAACAAACCGCACTCTCTTACAACCGACATTTGAATGTTGTAATTAATTAAACGGTTTGCGGAAGAAACTCCGAGTACTCGCATTTCCGATGTCAGTGGTGGCGGAACAGAGCGGTGAGGATCTTTAAATGTAATTAAAATATCATAGTATTGCCTTACCTAATTTTACGTAGAGTATATTAGTATGCAACAGGTTCACGTTTAACAAATGTTGATACAATTTCAGAACATGAAAATAAGAGTTGTTTCACATTTCAATTGAAATTAATGTTAAGTATAGTTGAATCAGTTTTCTATTTAGCTTTACTTTCAATACTTTTTTTTATTGGCTGTAGAAATGGACTCATATTCCATGAATTCAAATAATTCAAAACTGATTATCTTGCAATCAAAATCATCAGATTGAAACTATGTGATTGTGTTGTGTATGAGGTTGTGTGTGTGTGTGTCGAGATCTTGCAACTGTCATTTATTTTATTTTATTTTTAAGGTTTACCAACAGTTTTACATGATTACAATTCAAATAATATCTAATGTTATGTCATATAGTGCATGCAAAAGCAATGACAGGTAAACACAGCATAAACCAGTAAATAAAGGTAACAGTGGGTAAATTGCACATTAAATTTATAATACGTATGTATGTACAAAAAGATGTGGTGTACAAAAACTGACTACTGATTTTGTATAGTAAATATAATAAGGGTAAACTAAATACTGTTATCGATGAATTCAGCAATTTTGAGTACAGACGAAGAGCATTACTTACTAAGAAGTACATATAAAACGCTTTAACGTTAAAGCAGAAATGTATCGAACAAAAGGCTGGAAAGTGGTGAGGACCTATAAATGTGTTGGCGATGTTAGTTGCAGTTTGGTTAAAGCGATGCAAGGCGGGGTAGCTCGCGCCGACGCCAGTCGCCATTTGAAAGGCTTCCCACCCGTGTTCCAGTTCCAGTGAACGTATCGGAAACGAATTTCCAAGTAAATTACACCCTGCTTTATATAAACAGTACGGTCGATAACGCAACGTTTACTCAAGTAAACAATTAAAGCGAATTCGAATGTTGAATGTGGTTGTTTATTATGTATATGAACCAACGAGTGGGTGTATGAATGTTAAACAAATTTCGACGTACTTGTTTAAAGTGTATTTGCTAGTAAAATGTCACATGCAATTGTTGTATATAAATTATATAAAGAATTATAACTGTGTTACTTCAGTGACGTTTTAATGATATTAAGCATACCTACATGAGCTAATTATTTTATTCACTTTTATTTTTACATTTTGTATTGAAGTGTCTAACTTTCAAATAGTTATAAATCTTTCCAAATATAATTAGCAGCCGTAACTATGAATTTGTGATTGAAACGATTAGTGCACTGTGTGCAACTTGCAACGCGTGTGACATGGCCGGTCTGATTAATGGCGGAACATTCACATGTTATTAATTAATTAGCCGGCAAATTAATATGGAGAAGGTTGTAGTTGACGTGACGTTGCAGCGAGCATCCGGTTGACTTTTCGTCGTAGCTACTAGAATTAATTAAAGAAGCCTTGCACACAAATTGCATTTCTCAAAATGAGCTGTGGCAACGGCAGCCTGCAATCTATTTGCGCCACTTCGAAGACGCAATTAAAACAACCTCTGTTGCAGTAATCTAGCAAAAGTAGTCGCGTTTCGAGATACAATGAAGTGAGAATAAATCCTGCCCCGTTTTCTTACGATGACCTCATCGCAGTTAAAGACGAGCGAACAGTAATCAAGAAAATGTTTGTTACTGCCCCACATTCAGTTACTACTCGCTATTTATTACCCGTTGCATTTATAAAGTTTTAAGCTCCACATCGTCACACTTAGTAGCTCTTTTATAACGTTCGTAGCAATTGGAGTCTGCGAACTTGTAAAACTTCAAGCAAAGATTTAAAAAAGAACAGGACTCCCGGCAATAAATATCGAAAACTGAAACTATTGCGATATATTTTTAAAGAAAATGTGCAAAAGGTTTTATATGCCTCTGGTTGTAAAACTACCAAGAACAAATAAGTTCGTGACATGTCCCCGCGTGGCTCTCAGAGCACATAAAAAGCAAAAAGTAATGCTCCCATATCGTAAAGATGGAAATCTAGCAGGCAAGAGAAAAACATACGAAGAATTTGAGGGCAGCAATGCCCCGAGCGGGCACTTAGCGTGGGCTATTAAGGACGCCGTGATCGCCAGCGCGACGTAACGACGAAAACTATAAAACCGTTAAAGTAACGTTTCAGCAGCTATAAAGAGCGTCGCGAGATCTGTTGACAATGTCGCTCCAACCCGCAATAAACCGTATGCACCCGGCGAGGTAGTAAAACTTAACGGCACTATGATTAAACTTATCTATGAGCGAACCTGCAAATCACGACTTCTCTAATAACGCTTATTGCGAAACCTCTGCGCATTCGTCTGCAGTTCTGTGTCAAATCTGTGTTGTTCAGGGAACATCTTTGCGTATGTCGAGAGCTGGAGAGCTATTGGAGATTGGCTCGGCGCCCAACCGCTGGTTTGTTTTCTAATACGGCTACATTCACTAGGTTTTCTCGATGGCACATAATTTTGTTCGAATATCGCTACAAAAGTTATAATAAATGAATGTTAATAAAAATTAAAGCATAACTGAATTATACACCTGTGAGTGGCATGTCTTAATGTACCGATATACTATATTGATACGTAAGTTTTAATTACAAAATGCTAAGTATATGATGCTGTTTTGTAAGATTTATATAATTTATGTAAATGTTATGTAAATATGTATGTAAATGTAAAAGGTTCTGTTCTTAAAAGGATTTTTCATTTAGTTCGTCAAATAAAAAAGTACATATTGTATTGTTGTTATAGAATACCTAGAACTTCAAAACGCTTTACAAGTGGTGGAAGGATGTTATAAAATTTTTACGGACGCTTCCCGACGGCGAAGGCTGCAGCCTTAATGGACGAGCTAAGTGCATAGGAACATTCATGACACTGGTAAGAAAACGACAGCAATGTGAAAGTTAATAGCCATCGACTCTACGTAGATTTAGGAATTTCATGACATTTTAACGACCTTTTATCAGGCAAGTAATAAAGGACTGGCTAACGTTTGAAAGTTTGTACAATATAGTACGTAGTGTTCGTTGGAAACTGTGATCCCACCCACATCAATTACATTCATGGCGGGTTTTCACGGTCAGTTTTGCGCGTACTTTCTTTCAGCGCATTTGCTGCATGGAACTGACTGCCTCATATGGCTTTTCCGGAGTGCTGTGACAAGGGTACGAACAAAAAGGCTTAAAACTATTTTTCAGAGACAACTTAGGAATTACTAACAAAACTAGAATCAAATCTATTTCGTATAATCATAAAATTAGTCATTTAGAACAGTTAATATTCGAATAACAGGTTGTCCTTCTAGGAAATCAAATTCTGCATTCTTAAATTGAAAGTAAGGTTAGTTAATGTCTTAAAATGTGCTATGTGTGTCCACAATGGTTGCAAGCTTCCTAACGTAGCAAAACGTCTAAAAGTCAAATGGTTCGTAATGGCAAATTTTCATTACGATGGTACTCGCTACACTTACCCTAATTAAAGTACGCTGGTACCACACTGTGAGTACAATTTACACACTAATTTATTAAAGCCCTCATTAACAAACTTTTGGCTGCGTGCGGTGCCGCGATACAAACTACAAACACGAGACAGTTCCACATTAAACCATAATGTAAATTGTACTTCATCAATAAGAACTTTAACTCAAGTTGCGAGGAGATTGTGATAGTTAGAGCATGCAAGCACATTCTTTTGCGAACTGTAAGAAATATTCTTCATTCAAAATGAGGGTGAACATGCAGATTGTAGTATGAGCTTAGGTATTTTTGAGATATTTACGGAGAGCAATAATATAAAGTTTGTTTAAAGATATTAAAATAGGTCCAATTCACGCGCTGAATGGAATGGTTTTGACCAATTTACCATCATGTGGCCACTTTGCTTTTCCATTTACTAGTCAGGATATACGAAAAACGTTCAGCTGTTAAGTACAAAAATTTAATACTTTAATAGATACTAGAACGCTAATTCAATTTTCAGTTAGATTAATGATACGTATCTACTAATATTGACCTAGTACGTTTATAAATACCTCATTAAAAACAACGATTCTAGGTTGGTTGATTACGGTTTTTCATTTGCGTCGAGATGAAATATTATCCTTAATATTTATTACTATAGGTAACTCTAGAGGTTGTACATTTTTACGGTCTATTAATTTCAAGTGATTGCAATTGCATGATTGCAAGAAACGTTACTTGATTGGTGCTCGTTCAGAAAACTGGTAATGAAGTGCTCGGCGTTGACTTACAATTCTTGAACTTTATGAAGTAGTTGTTATTTAAAATTTACTGAAACGAAAATCGAGCAAATTAAATATTTGTTCGCAGCTAATATCAATGTTAACTTAGGGAAGAAATAGATATAACAAATATTTTATATTTGAGTATCAAAATAGGTTTATAAATGACGCAGAAATTATGTAAAAGCTTGTAGTATGGTTTGATTCTTTAAAATTCGTGAACAAAAAATATAAATTAAGAACTCTAACTTGCCAAATTACATTTTAGAAGTTTAACGAAAGTTAACTTTAAGAAGATTTTGTGAATTACACTAAACATTACTATGGTATGTTATTAGTATTTTTACCTTATTTTTACTTATAAAAATATAAATTATGAAGCTAGAGCATTTCGGTATGTAGTAAATACTATAGACTTTCAAATATACATATTTAAGATTACAAACGTAGCCTATACAGGGAGTGTAAAGAGGTACAATGCATTTGGTGTCTAAGCAATTTTTTTGTTTACCATGCACAATGTTACAAGAGGTATGAATTAATGATGCTGGGCAAAGCTACAAAGGTGTCTTAGCTTTTATTTAACCTTTAAGGTTTGTAAACTGTTCGAGTCAAATCTTGCAACCGAATTTAAAGCCGTTATCCTTGCATACACATTTAGTTTGGATGACGTTGCATTGTCAGCTAAGCGATGTCATTCTAAATCCAATATTCGCAATATTATATCGACGAAGATGGCGGACTATTTTTATGCACTTCATGACATGGGTGGCAAGCGAAAGGGGTTTGTTGAGAAGAATACGAGAAATAAATTGAGGTCTTTCTGTATCCAATATGTTTCAGGAAACATGGTGGACTGTATAAATTATGCATTCTCATAGAATGTCTTGTACTAAAATGTATGTATTAAAGCTTTGTTTTTAAAAGTGTTTATTCCTAGTAATTAACTTATTTACAACTTAAAGTAACTCTGCAGAGCGGTAGTTTCTCTTTAGTGGCTAGCTATAGACTTACCTCTAAAGTTAGTCCTAAAATGTTTTTGTGTTTTGGTTATAAAATTCTTCGTGAGTTTTGTAGTTTTTCCGTCTAGGCCTGGCAAGTAAATCGTCTCCTCATTTTGCCGGAACATTCACCCACTCTCATTCTTTTTTTTAACTACAAGTTACCCAGGTATCGGATCTGGTCAATGTACCAGGAACACAGAAGTCTCAGGTAATGTAAGCGGTGACAGCAGCAAGGTGTGCTAGGCGATGCTAGATAGACGACGGCAAGCTCGTTTTAGCGGCTGATCGATACCACGCCCGACCCACTGCGCCCTACTTTGCTGGTGGCAACCCAACTCTATTTTCTTTTGCCCTTTATTTGAATACAACGATGAATTTATTACGAGAGCGCTTTACGAATTTATTATTCATTTGGACCATATACGCTATCATACACTCGAAAAATTATAATCTAAAGCTACTGTTTTGATGTTATGTTAAGGGCAGGGTCATTAGCATTCTAGGTCTGTTGGAACAGAATTTTATCGCTACTAAACAAATAAAGTTGGGGTTGAATTGAAATACCATAACCATTTGCCAGGGGCATTAATAGCTATTACAGAATATAACGTGACTAGGGTTTTGAGATTAGTGGTTGTATCGAATTATAGTTACAATTATATATCCTTGCCCCTGCATTGGATGTTTATACAATATGTCAATGTACATAATAATCTTCATTAAAATTGGTTTCACCTAATAATGGAGAATCATGCGGATATCGATTCTACCTAATATCGATTCTACCTAGCTGATTTCTTATTTAGGTACTCGTTAGGACATTAGAGTAAGGCAATTGTATAGCTAATTTAGTATTATAACTATAAACGTTACGGGTGCATAGAAAAGTTCATTTTGAGATGTATTAGATTTTATAAACGATACGAACGACGAACCTTTATATAATTCTTAGACAAGTTCATTTTGAGACGAAAACTGTATTAGATTTTATAAACGATATTTATATACGAACTTTATATAATTCTTCCGTTGTACCAATTTACATGAAAATTTTTGTGCTTATTCGAGAATAATTTACATCCACAATTTGATCCGATAGAAAATGATGTTGCCGAATCCGTTAGCGTTTTATATTTTTATTACGAGAAATTTATTTATATATATAATTATTACATATTTTTTTTATATAGTAGACTCAAAATCTATTACAGTGGCGCGAGTTATTGAAGGCCTACGTCTAACAGCTTATTTAAAAAGGGCGATGGAGGAGTGGAACCTTTTATTCGTGTATTTTTATTGAATTGATAGTAATGTTTAAAAAAGAGTCACTTAATCAGAGCCGCCTTTCAGTTCCCTGACCGACAGGTGAGGGAAACATTATAAACGGTAATTTTATTACTTTAATGGTTATTGTCATATGAACTTTTCATTTTGGATATTTTAACTCCCAGTCATTTTACAATATGGATAATGACTTATTAATCACTTAGCCCATAACATTAATTAATAACCAAACAGCTACTATATATATAGCTACTATATAGTGTATTGAATATAATAAATTGTAGTATATACATATATAACATGCGAGGGTAGCGTAGATTGAAAAAAAAATCGAGAGAGAAGTTCATAACATTAACAGACTATAAGTCTGATTTCATGCTTATGAAATTTAGGACATGAAAAGAATATAAATTGACTATCCCAAAAAAGTTTATTGAACCTCTCTCCAGACTGTGGCAGCCTCTTTCTGTTTAGGCAGTTCTAAAAATAATTGGGCATCGTAGTATTTTAGGTTATTAATATTTCATAGAAAATATATTTTAGCAGTGACGTTTTTTTTTTATTTTATATTAAAAACTGCACTCAATAGACCTTGATGCCAGTAAGAAGCTCAATTTTAAAATATTGGTGTCGTATGTAGCTTAGTCATATCTTTTCATAACGATTATTTATCTATTATATCTTATTACTATTCTATTCCTGAAGTTACTTGTCCTGCAAAAGTTAAGTAGAGTCACAGTAGTACTATTGTTATTATTAGACATCTGTATTAAGTCTCCAGTATGTTTTTGGGTGGCGTAAGTATATACAGTAGGATCAGGTTAGGTAGGTAGGAGCCGGAAGGTAGCACATGTCCAAGATTACCACAATTACTAGGAAACACCTGGTTAAGGTCAACCCACTAATTATAAACTATTCAATTAATAGATAAAATTATTAAACGCAGCTCTTATCTGAGACTCGCAAAAGTACACTTGTAAATATAATTAACCTCTGCAAATAATTTTAAGGCTTCATATTTCTGTTTTTAATTTGACCCATAAATGACAATGGAGGCACGTGTTTACTTTTAAAACTTGTCGCGAGGGATCAAAAACAAATTTTGTGCGTGCAAAGCCACGGCTTCGTTATTTCTAAGCTCAGTGGTGTTTCGGTCTACAAGTCATGTTGTTTGTGTCCGGCCTGTGCTTTGGGTTTCTGGCGCAAGGGGTATTAAAAGGTTTCCTTTACAAGAAAAAGTTTTATAATTAAAGGACATCAAAGAACCGCCGCGATGGGGTTACACTTTGGATCGTTATTCAAAGCGGCTGTAACCAAGATTAGGGATCTTTTGGCGCCTTTTCAATACAAGTTTATTTTATGAACTGTGACAAGTAAATTTATTGAGCATAAGGCTATGAAACTTGGTGATAAGGGCAAGAAAAATGTGTTTTTGTTAATTATTGATATTGAAAACCTTACTGATTTCCTTGTTCTAGCTATTTTTTAATAAGCAGGTTTTTAATAAAGAATTACAGCTTCAAATCCCTCTTTTAGAAACTGAGTTATTTTTATTAACTTAGAACAAAATATAAAGTGAAGAAAAAATAATAAAATAGCTTTCTGCGTTATAACATAACGTGCAACTTGCTGAAAGTGACTTTTATAAAGACAGTGTTGACCAGAGTTTTAAATGTACACTGGTAGCCAGTAGTATTGCAGTAATCAACTCCCCGCTGGTGACTGCCGGGTAATTGATTGGTCTCAGACGCGCAGACAACAAAAGATAATGCCGACTCCTGTGGTTAATGGATTTGTCAACTGTTTTGTTACTAATTAAATAAAAATGCCATTGCTCACTGACAGCACATCGCCGAGTTAATTTAACTTGTATCTGATAAGTTTCATTAGAAAATAAACTTGCAAGCTAGCTTCAAAGTACGTGGAGTCTCCGAGGGATTATCCACGAGTTTATTGTCCTGTTAGAAGTGACTTCGCGCTTCTCATGTTATTATACTAGATAAAAACGCTTTTACGACATTTCTTCTTATCTTAAGA
>DWJN01000127.1:0-31233 GCA_018248895.1 Carystus phorcus
AGGAAAAATAAACATGAGGAATTGTTATAAATAAATAAACTAATTAAGGTACCAAATTTCAAAAATGTGTCTAAGATAATATAAAAGTTATCACGTTTTTCCCTTTAAATGCCTCTCCTGTAAAGTACGCTTTTATGAGTTAGCGTAGTATAAATAGCTGGTGTCGAAATGTTATATATACGAGTAGTAAGACGAAAGTGACTTGCAGCCGTGATTGCCTCCTAGCATTAAATAATATTTATTATATACTTTGTTAGGCAGTACAATACTAATTATTAGAATTTGCCATGTAGGTATGTGAGTGTTTAATTTATAAAGGCGTCATCGAAAGACTACAAACACCCGAATGCCAACACTACGACACTCGCTGGGTACTTAATTAGGGAAATCGCGCTGTTCACATACGAGCTCTCGGAACTCGTCTAAACTACCGTTGCTACGGTAATGAGTAACAGCCATATACTCACTAAAATTCTATAGACCGATAACGTTCAAAAACTTCGATATAATAAAAAAAATTTTACGTTTACTCGTATATGTAATTTATAGGTATAACACTTATACTTCATTATCTTTAAAAGTATTAAAATAATATTTACTGTCTTTTGAAAAGCTTCCGTATTAAGGTCTCGAGAGAGGGAGCAATGAAACGATTTTGATGTCGCCGATAATATTGATATATCTCTTGATTTAAGGCTTGAATCCCAAAGCGTTGTATACGTTCTGAAAATTGACTGCTGTGGTTAGTTTGTTAGTGCACTTACTTCATCAGGTGAGAATAAGGCATGAAAATAGCAATAAAATTCACTTATAGCCATAAAAAAATATGGTAGTTTCGTGATACTACCTAACATTTTTTATTCACAGGTATTTGAAATTTCTACTTTCATCAGGTCCATATTAGTACCGTGTAAAGTAGCATTTTAAAGTCAGTTATGATTTTAATATCTGCATTATCTAAAACTATTGTTATGTTACTAACATCTATTTTATTTTCAAATTGTAATATACTAAACTCATGGACATTTACCAATTTTATCTTGCGATAGTTTCTTTACATGTTACTGTTCTTCCCTGTGTAAAACTTTATTGCTTCTTTTTCGGGATATCATTTAATTTTTTCTCTTTTACTTGCAGCCCTCCAACCTTGCTACCAGCATATTAGTAGTTGCTTGTAGTTTATTTGCATTACTCAGTATGTATTTGGTAGTATTATAATAGTAAACATATTTCAGGGTGGTACCCTTGCATCCATAGTCTTCTATGTACTTCGATATGAGCTACACATTTCTCCTTATAAGACGTACAATCAATTTTAAATCAAATCTCTTAATTAATTAAGGCTATTCAGATCCTCTAATGCTGGCAAATATTTATTTTAAATTCCTAGTGTTCTCCTTAAGCCGTAAAATTATTTAAAAGTAAAGGCTCCAGGTGTTTTATTATTATTAAATTTCCTTGTTTTATAAATGCTTCTGAAATGAAAGTACCATTACATATTGAAGTTTTTCATCCAATTTTAATTGATTCAAAGGTTTTTTTATTATGTGAGTTGAAAATACATAAAAACGAGGTTCGTAGTCTCTTGTAAATTGTTTTAAAAAATATAATGAATGTTTGAACAGGATTTCCTCGCCGACGATACCTAATATTCCTGCCACCACGTCTAGACAGTACTATAGTTGTGCCGTACCTATAAATTGTGTTGATCGAAGAGGGAGCAAACAATTCAACTATTTGAACTCTACCGGCGCATCGCTCCCGAGATAAATGATTGCAATATTCAATGCCATTCTACTCTTTGTCACTTTTATAATGATTATTTAGAACATGATCATTTTTTTTTCTGTAAACTTCAGTTAAAAGATGAAACATATGGTCAACAAGTGAGAAAATAGCAACTTTTTAATATAGCGACAGACTTATTTTTCACTATATAAGTTAATGCTTGACTTCTTAGCCGATGATAAGCAGAGATACAGCCTTGGATGGTGAGCGCACTAACTTAGAGAATGCCTTTCACTCTTGCCTTATAATTACCATGAATGTCCATTTTCAGTTCAGTTTGACTTTAATGCTGGGCCCTCTGATCTCGTCGAGGTTACTTTAGTTACTTACATTCATTGGCCATAGTAACTAATTATCATCAGGTGGTTCCTCTATTGGGTGCTAAAAAATGTTTTGGAGGTAAATGGAGAGTCTCTTGAATATTGTTCAATCTGTTCACATAAAATTTCACTTCGAAATATAACCGTGTACCCCTCATACCTTTCTTTGGACATGACATAATACATGTTGTTATTATTTTAATCGCCTTATACTGAACCAAATTTGTAGTTTCCTACGTAGATGAGACATGTTATTTCCCATCCGCAATAAAATATATGTATATGTTGATTTTATATTCGTATGTTTGATAATAAAGTCCAATACCAAAATACTTAATATCTAATTACTTTAAACCGTCGCATAATAAATCTTTTGCGGGAAACAATTTCCTTTTTATACAATCATGTTTTTGAGTGGTCCACTAATAGCTCTCCCGTTAATTTTTCCTACTTAATAAGTGAACTGCCGCATCATTTTGCAAAGAAAGTAATTGGCGACCTGTGCCATTCTGGATAGTCATTAATTAATCTGTTTTTAACCGAACTGCCGTGTCATTCTGTTAAAAAAATATGTTTTGGTTAATTTATATTTACACCCGACTGCGTAAATCAAACTGGGAGAATTTTCTTATTACGTAGTACCCTGACTTCGCTTCGCTTCTTATAACATGTACATACATAGATATAGTATCTCCCCGCACGCGAAACTAACTAACTAACTAACTTTAAACTATGTTTACTTTAGTATCTTGAACTATAAATATTTATGTATTGATTTAACAAATTTCCTTAAGTATAGCAATATTATGCAGAGTAAAAAATATTCAAGATGTCTCCGTAATAATTGTAATTTGTAAATATGTCAAGATCACTTAAGGTTTGAGATTAATCTCATCATACCTACACAATTATCAAAATGTTGGCTTCTATATTGTTTCCAAAGTTTAATTAGGTTATTAATGAATAATTTATTATTAATATAGAAGATTGTGATACAAAATTGACATCGTCTGGCAAAATTATTATTGAATTATTTGTAAGGTCGTAAAGGACATGGTTTACGTCTGTCTGTGTTGTTCGATGCGGGAATTGGCTGACGCTAATGGACGCTTATACCTGGACAAGTAAAGGCTAAGACGCTAAAAAATTCCAATGAAATCTTGAACCTCTATTCGTAGAACTGTTAAGCTAATTTTATTAGGTATCTAGGCATATACATATAATAAATTGTGTCTAACCGATGTCCACACATGGAAGATATATACAAAGAATATTAGTGCAGTTAATTTATTTACATACGAGATCACATGACAATTTTTATATTTGTCGGTTTCTATTATATTTGTTTCCAGTAATTTGAAAAATAACGTAACCGATTTGGAGCCGATTATGTTTTACTGTAGTAAGCTACAGTTAATTTAATGATAGGTTTATTTCAGTAATTTCACAAGTAACAAGATTAGTAAATTGAAGAATCCAATCTAATCGTTTTTTGAATGCGGAAGTTGTGACTCTTTGTTCGTTTCCCGAAGCGAAGTGATTCTCGTAATCTTTTAAATAATTGTATAAATATAAATGTTACGAGAAACAACAATATCTATCTTATAATCTCATAATCTAAAATGCGGACATTGTCGTGAGAATGCATCTGTTAAATGATATTGTTTTGCGTACACAATTAATTTCTCAGAAGTCGGTTCGACCACCTCGACTGTGAACCAATTATAGGCATCTCAATAATGCGTTATTTGAGATACGTGCTATTGATGGGACGAAACAGCACCGTAATTCTCGAATCCCACAGATTAAAATCACAGCTCAGTCCGCGTTGTATGGTAAATCCGATAGTTAATTTAAGGATAATAAATGATTAAAAGCGAGATCATAAATTATTCAGATCGGAAAGATCCAAATTGAAGAGGCTTCGGATCTCTCAAGATTTGGTCGGGGTGGACAAGGACTTCGGTCCCGGTTGTTATTGTAAATAATATTCGTCGAGCCATGTCGGAGGCCTTCAGGTGGCATAAAATCTTCCGACACTCAGCCTTCCACCAAACCGCAATGGAGTAACGTAGTGGAGTATGCTCTAGACCTCTTTAGTCATGAGGAGAGTCACGTGCTCATTAGTGGGCCATTAATAGGTTGAAGGCAGGATAATGAAAGATATAGGATTATATGCAACGCTTTCACAAGTATTACCTTTATATCTACGTTATTATTATTAGAATGCAACAAGTATCAACTTGAGAGTATACGGATATTTTTTTCAATTACATTAGCACACTGCAACAATGTAATAAAATTGAAACACTTCGAAGGACGGCAACTTGCAGTGCATTTGTGTCAAGGTTCCGGAAACATTACTACTGTGTGGGTATAATTGGTGAGTTTTAATATTAGTATATACATTGATTTAGACCGTACCTAATCGTTTGATTGAAAGCTATTTAAATTATTGCGAAAAGAAGGCGATAATGATATTTTCTGTGGTTGTTGGTATAACATAAAATTTTCAACAATATCATTTACATGTTATAAACTACATAATTAAATTGATTACTACGTAATATGAGGGCCTCAAATATCAGGTAAGTCTACTCGATTTCGCGTATTAATGGCGCAGTTAGAATCGTCAACATCCCCAGGCCTCCAGACCAGAGCCTAGAATTAAGGTTTCATTACGTTATAAATCAATAATAGGGTATAAAAACAGACAACCCTATGTTTTGACGATCAGACGTCGCGGAATTCCCCAAAAAAACAATACCCATAAATCTTTAAAAGTTTTTACACCTAAACTTTTTATCGGCTCCAACATAAGTAACTAAACCGCAAGTTAGGATAATCTCCACTCCACAATGAATAGAGAAATCCACAAACATATTGAAAATAACACGATTTATTATGAGTCTTGATGGCTGATTTTGATTTAATAGTAAGATCCTTGACGAATAGACACTAGTTCTAATAACATACACATGCAATAGTAAGTTATGATAAACATTCAAGCCGTAAAATGCTTTATAATGTAGTAGCAATATCCTATAAATTGACTATGATTAATTATAAAAACGTTACACACATCTAAATTTTCATTATCATAACCAAGTTCTGGAACGATATGAGACGTTTACAAACAATAATTATCTGCCGATGATAAATAACAAAACATGCAAAGAAAATTATACAGTTTTTAATGTAAAATTACATTCTACCGTGTAATTATTTTAACATTAAAAATCTGTGATATAAAGTACTTATATTATAAGTAATATGAAGTGATAGCTTTACTTCCTGTGAGAGAAAACCTTAGGTACTCTTCTTATTTTTATTATTTAATTATAAGTCGAAAATTTGTCAATATAATAACAGTATATGAAGATGGTAGAGTGCGTACTAAAAAAAGTTATAAACGTTAGCAGAAAATGTATTGAATAAAAATACATGTTATATTTTATGGTTCAAACGGACCAAAACCACTTGCATTTCTAGTGATTGGGTGTTTGTTATTGAGTTTCTACCCATATATTCTGTATGGATGTCGATATGTGGGTAAAATAATAAAATTGGTGAGCTGAGTAATCCATAAAAGCCTCAACTTTTTGTATATTTGATAAAACAATTTATCCGACATCAAAAATAAGAATATTCCCCTAATAAAGCTTAAAGAATATTGTATTCTAAAAATAAAAACTCCCATTTCTGCTCCATCCAATCCAATGTGATTCTCGACGGATTTTGTAAGATAAACATTCTCATTCGTCATACGAGCCACTCATCTGGTATTCTCATAGGACCGAACTCATTCTCATTTTGGCTTTCCGTAAACAGACCCTTCTTCACTTAATTAAAACAGCTCTTAAGGTGAGCCTAGTTTCCAAGCTCGACAATAAAAACTATTTACTCGTTTTACGATTATGTTTCTGGGTCCTTGCGCTCTGATTTCCTAAAATTCCTACCCCAAGTTTATTTCTGTTCACTCTGTTAGAGTGTTCTAGTTGGTGAATAAATATTTATTCATATAGTTGTTCTGAAAATTTTTATGGATATATAATAAATATTAATTGTCATGTTCAATTTAGGAAGTATTTGGCCTTCAAATTATTCTTTATTCTAATTCTAGAATACTGGCAAACAAATAAGTGCATCAATTATAAATTATTTAATTTTTTATATAATGCACATGATCGTTGCCTAATTACATAATTTGAATGTAGTATAGAGGGAATTTAGATGATTTACATGTATCGCTTTATATCGAACAAATAGGTTTAACCACCAAAATATTATGTGTTAACATTATGCGTTAACATATTGTTTATGGTAAATACAGTCAATCACTTTAAAACCTTTTGGTAAAGTGAATCTATTGACCTAACTAATTATGATAATATACGACATTGTTGTGTAAAGTTGTGGACTTGAGAACCAGTATTAGCTTTCTTTTTTCTGTTTGTTGGGCGACAACGCCTTGGTGATAAATCCTCGTTTATGACGTCCATGATCGGCAATGATTACTTACCATCACGTATACTCGTTTGTCAGCTATTTACCTAAAATACCTTTAAATTGTATAATAAACTCAGCCGTAGTATTCGAACATTATCCATTTATCGAGGCTGTTATAAAAAAATTATCAACAAAAGATTTTTAACTGTATCCCCTATTTGAAAGACATATACCCAGATGCTCGCGTGATCGCTGTTAGATGTCATACATTATTTACAACACCCTTACCCCGCGGTTTATCATCACCACCCATCGGTGCAGTACACAGGAAATGTACCAATTAATTACTCTGATTGAACACTATTGTCATCAAACGATCCCTCTAAATACCCGCAGATATACTTTTATTAGTCGACAATAAGCGATGCGGCTGGGCCGGATTGTCGTGATTTATTCGACTCGGTTCTCACGTCAATGAGCTGTTTTATGTTTATAAAAACGTGTCAAAGTATTTTTGGTGTATCGAATTTTAGTATAATATATGTATATACAACGAATTGCATTCAAATTTACAACGTCTTGCAATGACATTTGTCTCATATACGGTAGGTTTATGACATAATCATAAATTATAAACTTTTAATTAAACTTTGGTAGTGGATTTATGTTACGCAGATATTTAGTCTTGTTTTTATCATTTATGACATACCGATATTTATAATTTCAACTAACTTATGCATTTAAGTTCATTATATCACAACATGTATTATACCATTTTATACCAAGACTATTACGATCAATTTACTTAAAGATATTTCATTAGTCTCATAATTTAATACACTTACGTAATATTTACCTATATTTATTATTACTATAATTATATTTCATTAACACAGACATTAAATTTTAGATTACTTTAAAAATATAATACAAATGAAAAACAACTATAACTTTGATATAACAATTTCCAGATTTCAACTAGTTTAATTCGGCACGGTGTCGAATACTTCCTAAAATAGACTGTTTGTCATGAATACAGTCAATGACATAATTCAAAACATGATTGGCGTGACAGGAAGTTGCGGGAAGCGGCTACTGGCGGAGTCGTCCCTGTGTCGCCTATTACGGTTCTATTACATGTACAATATATTTATTATCTGTGTATGGGTCATGCGTTCCCAACATTATCTTACATTTCAATGAACTTCAACCCCTGGTACCGGTGATTATACCTATACTAGAAGTACTTATTGTTGCGTCTACGTTTTATGTTAAAGATTACGATAATCGTACGTAATCTACGGTGTAATTACGCTACGTGTTTTTTTCTACGTTACTTCGTGTACATTAACATACACAAGGTATATTACAATCAATGTTTAGATATCGTACCGTTAAACTCATGGTGAATAAAATAAAAAAAATATTTAAAATTTGTTTATTTCTTTCTTTCTTTCGGTTAAAGCATAAAATACATTATATGTATATATCATGTAAAACTCGTAATAGGCACTCATGTTTTTATCTGTCATTCTGACGCCTGTAAATACTTCCTAAGTACCTAAGAGTGCTGCAGCTCGTGTTCTGAAAAGAGCTAGCGAAGACGCTCATAAAGAAGACACTAAATTGTCCTCTGTAAGTCTGTAGTACTACGATTGTTCACGGACCAAGTTTCTAATGGACTGCAATTAAGTACGTGTAGTTACAGAGGAAAGTATAACTTTTTGGACGACATATTATTTACTATATTTCTATCTTAAAAAACTATAGACGTAACCTACTTTGTTGCTTACACGTCAGTCGTAAATATCTACACGGAACATAGATGCTTTTGGCATCCACTATGTCATTATTGAATAAATAAAAATACCTGAGAGACATATTTATTTAGATCAGGTAAGTTTTGAAACATTTAATATTAGCTACTGTAACATATTTTAAAAATATGCTGCATATTTTGTTGCATGCTTCAAATAGTAAACTCAATAATAATAAGTAATAGAAAAGTCTAGAATTCATTTGCTGGTACTATACAATACCTAGATTTATTCATTGTTTCCTCCAAAGAAATGTTATCTGCGTTGGTCGAGCTATATACACAATTTGTGACGTAATATAATGTTTACCGAAAAAGGGATTGAGATGGTTGTAAGGCCATAAAATTATAACAGTTTAGGACTAAAGTAAGACTAAAGTAAGTAGGACTTAAGTCTATCGATGTACACCAGGAGATAAAGTCTTCAGGAATAAGGTTTAAAAATGAACTGATGATGATGAAATCTCTTATCTTAATGTCTAGAAAAATCTTCGCCTGCGCTTTAAGAACATATAAGGAACCATCTGAGTCGAAATAACATAGCTATGTAAGAAAAGCGTATAATAACAATGGATGCAGCACTTAAGTCTAACATGGCACCAAAAATGAAAGCTACTGAACATTTTCTTGTTCGAATCGAAACTAAATCCGTCTGCGATGTTTTACGTGAATTTTTTGCTTGTCTGGCGCGCAGGTGTCTCACACTAGACGGGCCACAGTTTGTTTTTTAACATTCTTCGAGATTACTTTGTATCCCATTCTCTTTGTTACCTTTACATCCTTAAGGAGAATTTGAAAGCAATGCAAATATGGGAAGAATGGGGAATAAAAATTGGGCATTGAAAAGGATTGTCTATACAATAATTTTGAAGTTTCTATGTTTTATTTTTACTGGTATACGAATGCCTGTATCTTGTTCACATTTAAAAGACCAACTTCACAGTCCATGCAAAGATATTATCAGGATTACACTAGGCTAGTAGTATCATAAACTTAAAGTCAACATTTCGTAACAATGGTGTTCGAGTGTCATTACAAAGGTCATTTATTTGTTATCAAAGTCTAATCTCTATTAGACATGTGTATTTTAAACGTGTCCTTATCACGATCAAACATCATCTGTATTTATCTAATCAAAATGTTTCCTAGATAAATGTACATCGATTTTTAACATATTTACTTACTTTATGTTGAAATATTTTCAAAATAGGTGTATGTCAATAAGTTTACATATGGTAATCTAAAATACCTTAATATTTAATGTAAAAAACAATTTCTGCTATTTGCCAATGATTGTTATACAATTCAACAATACGTTTATAATATTAATTTAACGCTATCTTCCTTTTTTTAGTACAACATATGTTAATTGTATTATCATTTAGGTGTAAAAAGCATTAGTCATTCTGCTTATATTGTAATATTTTTTTCATATGAATTAAAGGAAAATTCTCCCACTTTCGCGTTCCAAGTCAACATCAGATCGGATTTGCGCGCTGTCCGGTCCATACGAAATGTAATAACCATTGCGCGACGTAAACACGTGTTAACAAACAAAAGCCGTTCACTGACGGCCGTGACGAGATCGTCGATATGAACGGCTGGTGAGATTCCGAGATTCCCAAGTGAGTGCGGGCAGGGCAGGCCTCTCTAGTGGTATCGCGTTCCGTTATCTTGCGGTCATCAGTCTCATGGAACCAGGGCTGCCGCCTTTTTGGCTGTTCGGATCTTGTTGTTTGCGATCTTAGTTCCAAAAATATAAGTAACATTATTTTAAATTAGAAATGTTTACAGATAAATCGTTAAACTACATTTAAGTTTGAACTTGTTGCAATATGGACGCTGTTTGTGAACATTATCTCAATTTCGTATAAAAAAACAGTTAAATAGTAAGATAGTTGATCAAACTCAAACATAAAATAGTTTTTGCATGTTAGTACTTATCAACATATTTACGAAAGTCAATGCTTGAACTCTATCTGAACCTCTACTTTTTCTTTTCTTTTTTTAAAAGAGAAATTAAGAAAATATGTTAATATATTAACATTTACGTTTTTTTCTTTCTCTTTAACCGACTTCAAAAAAGGAGGAGGTTCTCAATTCCTCTGTATTAGTACCGATTTGGATTATTCTTTTTTTATTCGTACTGGTGTTTATCTTGTGGTCTCATATAAATTTCAGCGACATCTAAGGAATAGTTTTTGATTTTGCATATGACTTCAGATTTGCGTATGACTTCGGAATCGGAATATTTAATACGGCGTATTTAATTAAAGTCGGCTTTTTTCCTTTATCCATTGACGAAGTGATTATAGTATTGCCAGACTGGCAGACTGTTTGGCAGCCCTGCATGGAACGGGTTGCGGCCCCGGAGGCGCTACACCGGAACTGTCGTATGCGGCGCACGCGTGGCGCGCCATACGCAACCGACGTGTCAACAGTTAGGGATAGGGCGAATGTCCCGCAATCGCAGAGCGGAGCCACTTCCCGTTTGGCTCGATGTGAAGTTTACAGGTAATAGGATTTATAGTAGCTACTTCCTCGCAAATGTACAGCGGAAGTGTCTATTACTACTCTGTTTTAACACAGGATTTACATTTTTGTTAAAGAATTTTTTTGAATTAGTTACTTGTGACGCGGTATGAATCGGCCGAAAAATTTGTGAGATTTTGACCGTACAATTTTTTTCGTATAATGTATTTAGGAACAAGTAAATTATAGTTCTTATATATCTAATAGCAGTTTCTTCAATAAAACAGTTGAAACAAAACAATGTTCAAACAAGCCAACTTAAATGTACATATTACTACACTTTGCTTGATTCAGGTAAGTCTGAATAGCACCCTCTGTTAAAAAATCTTTAAAATTCTGTAATCTAGTATAAAAATAAAATAATACGGATTTTCTAAAATACACACACAAATAATCTCCCTTGTCGCAAAATTTCGAAACGCACCATTCTTTACGACGTTTCCCAAAAAAATGTTTATATGAGCCTCTAAAGACGTTAAGCGATATAATAAAACGTAAAACAATGTTGCTGTCCACCAAAACTGGAAGTTAGATATGTTTATAATTAAATACAACCCTATTCAATTCCAACCAGTACTTTCAAATACAATTTACAGACGCGCACTACAAATCAAGTCGCGGTAGTATGCGACTCCTGTTAAATTTACTTTCAGCATCATTTGCAGTTATTAAACTCGTGGGTTTGAATACGACGCTCACAGCACCTGTCGTTTTGTACCCGACATTGCTTTCACGTAAACACAATGTTCTCTGTTATACGTCTCGTAGGTATATGAAGTATTCTATAGCAGGTCTATTAAAAGTAGATGTGACGCTAAACCATTAAAACTTCAATGATTACGAATGCGATTGAAAGCAAAGTAATTAAAATACGAGTAATACTCGCATTCAGTTTATAATTATTTTAGTTTTGTATATAATTATATTGAACTTCGTAGTTCTATTGAAAGTATCACAATATTAGTTGGTTATTAAAAGGTTGTGCTAAACACTTTCTTTGGATGTTTCGTCTAAAACATTTAAAATTTAATATTTGTCTCGCATATCTCCAATATTCATCCAATTGAATTTATTTTGTTTTATCTATACGCATTTTGATATCTGTTAATAAATTCGCATATTCATTTTAAATTTCGTATGCGCTTTAATATACATGAGCTCAATTTTTATTAAAAAATGTGTCTGAGATTACGATTAATGTTAATTTATTTATAGAAAGTCGATCGACCCAGACAGTGCGTCGGCTAAACTGGAGTCAATCACTTTTTGAATAGATCAAGTTGATTAGGAATCTATACTTGAGGTTAATAAATTCTAACGATATACCTTCCTACATTCTCCACTAATAAATATGAGTAGACTAATGATATTTGTTTTTCGCGTTGTTTTAACATCAAGGCGTTCTCTGGTAAGCTTCATTTTAAGTTCTATAATATCATTGTAACGGTTTCGAATTTTCTCACACAAAAACTTATCCTTTCAACTTACAATGTAATTTTCATTGTGTATAATAACGTTTTTTTTTACTTTTTGCAGTCAATTCCTCTGAAATGATAATATATTGACACAATTACATGTGTCGACGATAATGTCGGTTTCATTAAAGCAGTACGACAATTATGTGACGTACAAACAAATAATCAGACACGTGTGTATTTATCATTCATTAATTTATTATAAGATCGAGTTTCAAATATGTTCTCTGTATGTCATATTTCAAATTCACGTATTCGGAATTCAATTGGATATCAGTGCAGAAATAATTTTCGAAATCCCAATACGTATTCAGTTAGGTTAACAATACAATTAGACGCTGGAATCAACGCTGGTTAACCTAAGATAGTCGTTGCACTATAAGTTAAGAAACAAACCTGATTCATAATGATTGTTCAAAGATCCTAATTATTTAACAAACATTATGTAACTTGGGAAAAATTCACTGCAGTTCAATATTCGAAAACATAAATACGACTGTATCGTGTAACGAGTAGGGACGGAAATGCAGTGTAGTAGCGAGATGGTAATTTTTCGCAGCCGGATACCACGATACTTTCAAGTGGTCGGAATGCGGCCACTGACCAGCTTCTCATACTCCCCACCTAGCTCCGTCTATGCACTAGCTACACGAACAATACACTACCGAGATACGTCAGTAATTAGTAAGCTATTAGTCGCTACAGTAAGTACTTTGGGCGTTCTACAATTGTAAGAGTGTGTTGTTTGCTTATGAAATGTTATTTGTAAATACGAAAAGGGTATAAATTTATTACCTGCCCGCTTCGGGAAACATGATCCTTACGTTCACCATAACACATTCACAGTGAATCCCTCGTTCTTATAGGCGTCTTATGTTTTTTTTTCATGTCTCATTTATACACGGTAAATTAAATCGTGTAAAATTGCATGGTGCTTGTTGACAAACACTGTTACACGTATAGTTTTATATTATTAAAAATAAGTACTACGAATCAAATCAAATCAAATCAAATGTCATTTATTGTATACGTATACGAATATATATACGAGTATACGAATATAATTGTAACAAAAATCCGATATATAATTAACATCAAAGTAATCATTCGTCTAATCTATACATATTCATAACTGATTTCATACGAGAACTATTGGAAATCTGTCCTCAGGTGTATTGTTTGGCAACAGACTGGAAAAACAAGTTTGATGGGAACCACACCCTCGCAAAACTTTAAAATATTTCACGACGGATTTTAGTAGATACAAAATATTAACATAAGAAAATATTGAAATAATACGTAAAACGGCAGGACCTCATTAAAAGATCTTAATTAACAATAATAGCGATTAGTGTTAATGGACAAAAGAAACGTTTAACTTCAATTAAATTCTCCGTATTAAATATTCTCATTCCGAAATTAGGGATTATTCAAAAACTATTCGTCAGATATCTCTCTAATGTAAATGGAACCTCATGACACATACTAGCTTAAATAAAAAGATTTATCTAAATCTGTATACCCAGTAAATAGTTATGAACACATAATAAGTTATGTGATATATAAAAAATTCAGACGAAATGAGAACCTCTTCCTTTTTTTCAACTCAAAACAAACTCAAACATATAAATTATTGGCCTAGAAGTTTCTAGTCTTTTCGTAGCATAAATTGACCATCATCTTAACAAAAGAACGTTATAATATGTTTTTAATCTGCCAAGTCAATCAAACTATCAGCTCATTGGATCAATTCGATCAACTAACAAAAGCTTAACAGACAGACGTATTAATGATTATAATATATATGAGGATAAAGTAGGAAAGTTTTAAAGACTACTTGTACCTACAGGTAACATCGATGGGAGACGTAGATTGATCGCTAATTCTTTCGTACTTCGTGATTATTACTACGAAAGTAATTGTATAAGAATATATCCCTAATACATAATAATATACATGTATGAAACTTGTTTGAAACAATTACGACACTTGAGATTAAAATTAATTTTATATTAGATTTGGAGAGTCAAATATTTAACTGTACTGTAAATACCATAACCTAAACAAATCTCAATATACCATTACATAAACAAATCTCAATGAAACAAAGGTATTTAATTTTAAAAGCAACAAACTTTAATAAAAACGAAATCCTGCGCAAGAAACATCAAAGCTTTCAAATATATAGTATTAAAGTAAATAAATGGAGGTAAGGGTCGGCTTAATTTTCTTTTGTAAACAAGTGCTTGCTATAAGATATATTAATCTCAAACCGAGTACAATAAACTTTATTTCACTACGCTAAGTCCTAATACTCTTATGAAATCAAAAAATACAAAACTTGAGACCGTAAAGATAAATTGGAAGCACATAATATTTCAGCCTATGTTATGTTTTCTTTCATCTGGAAAATTTCACCCACATCTGATTTCATAACGTGTCAAATAAGCACCTTAACCTTAAAAAAGAAACTCAAGCGAAATATGTTAAGCGACTGGACCGCGTGTTGTAAATGAAAAGTGATCGACCGTAAGTAACTTCGGTCGGGTAGTTGGGTGACCAAATTTCATGAAATTTCGTGCTTCGACCGTCGTATAAGTTTTTATCTTTAAATAATTCCTTTCCCTGTTATAATACAGTTATTCCATAAGTCCCTAGTAAATCTTATCTTATAATATATATAAATTACGTATCACGGTGTTTGTCCGCGATGGACTCCTAAACTACTTAACCAATTTTAATCAAATGCACACCGTGTCCAGTTTGATCTAACTTGAAAGATAGGATAGCTTACATCTCAATTTATAGCTGCAATATTTTTTATTGCAAATTATTTGTTTAATATCTTACAAAGAATTAGTTCCATAAGATTCTAACAGACGGCGGTGTAATTAATTAGTCGGCTAAATTGCGTGTGTAAAACTTAGTCACAGCAATGCGTGGCTGGGTCCGGTAGTAATTACATAATATTTTTATGACGCTCACAATACGCATCGAAAATAAATGAAAAACAATTTACGAAACAGTTTATTTCGATGGTAAATGCGAAATAGATTACCGGACAGGTCGCGTGCGTAAAGACAATTACCTCGTCAATCACTTGCAGTAAAAGTAAAAGTGATTTAGTTTACAATTATTTTATAATAGCAAAAACAATTTTCAGAAGATGGTAGAACCTTGTACGGCATAACTGAGCAATGCAACCGCCGCACCCGCTTTATTACCATGCAGGTATTACGGGGTTTGAATACTAACTACTAACGTGGATATTGCAAGTTAATTTTAAATTAACCACTTAGTTTAATGAAGAAAAATATTCTATAATACAGTCAATGTGTAGGTTAAGTTCACCAAATTCCAGTTGAACACTTTCTACTATGCTGTTCTCTAGTAAGAAGAGAGTAGTAGAAAAGTAAGAGATCAGATCCTAATGTTATGTCGTAAAGCATTACTAAAGCATTATTACTCATATTTAAGTGTTAAATCATGTACATAATGGTTATTTGAATTACTCTTGAAGTTTACGAATTCCCTAGTTACTCATTTGAGCGCCAGACAAAAGTTGTATATTTTCGGCACGTTAAACATTACTTGCATTTGGCGTTTCATCGGCGGATAGCGGTTTACATCTGGCCAACTATGTAGTGGCTACAATTTACGTGCTAATTTGAAAGTCTGTAAACTCACCGTTCACAAGCCGTTCGGCCTCAAAGCATACCAGACGTAGATAATGTCATATTTTATGATCGCTAACCAGTTTAACGCTTCTTTATCTGTGACAGTTCAACGCCATAGATTTTTCACAAAAATTTTACACCCTTTTATATTTACAAGATTCATAGTTGATAATAAATTATTACTATGAACATAAAACCAAACTATATTAAAAAAAAATGTAACTATTATCACCACGCACACAAACACATGTACAATTAAATTACATTTTAAATATTTCCTAAATAGCTATAAGTAAGTGTTTTGCTATTATAACAATTATATCTACAAGCCTATTGAGTTTTACGATGAAATAACCAATATTCGATTATAAAAACTAAAAATGATTATACCATAGATTGTAGTTGAATTTGTCGTAACCTATAATCAGACTGCCAGAGGTGATTCGGTATTCGTAAAACATAGTGTACCCCCTGACAATATGTAAACAATATAAAAGTAGTTTTATATTACCTTAGTTATGTGAATGAGATCATCGCACCGTTGTGTTTGAGGAAGGCGACACTTTCCTTCCTATTTAGGCCAACCACCTAGTATTTACATACGTCCGTCTAAGCGGGCAAGGACGAATCCCACTTATCTAGATTCCCACGTATCAGCTTTAATGGCTATTTTATTAACGTAATAATATTATATGACTTACAATTAAGGCTTATACTATGTATTTTTTTTAATTATACGCTTTGGAATTTCAATTGTGATATATTTGATGTAGAAACGTGTAACTTATCAGACAAAACAACAACAAATAAGTGATTGAAAAAATGCAAAGGTAAAAAAATGGTATAGAATATACAAAATCATAACATTTATTTTGTTGTTTAAGTATTTGCTTAGGAAAGGAATAATCAAATTATTCCCTTTCAATATAGGAAATAAGATTTATTTGAGGGATTGTCGCTTCAACCCGCATTGAAAGAGTTTGGTGAAATGAAGACAAGGTGTGAACTCCATCTGATAGAGACAGACAGACGCATAACATAAATAATATATCAAGGTGTTACTGACATTTTTTCGACTAAAATTCCTTATCGCTATTCTTACTAAAAACTAAATTTATATTACCATAGTAAATATAGGTATGTTATCTTTCGGATATCAAAGTAAAACCACATAGCATGCATAATTTGATTAAATCTGTATTAATTATCGTTTGAAGCATCCACTTGTGTACAGTTACAAACCATGCAAATGTCCCTCAGACAGGGGAAATTTGCATGTTGTCCGAATGTATTTGCGAATTGTCTAGCGCTAAGCGGTTGACGAAATTCGCAATGCTAATAATACAATAGCCAGACGCACCTCGTGTCAGCGTCGCATCTGTTGTACTCTTGGCATCGGACATCCGATAGACACCCTTATTTGTATACAGTCAAGAATCGTTTACTAATGCACCGAGTCAATGCCGAAAGAAGAGCTAGCCAGACACCTCGCTGTGCTCCTTTAGGCTTTGAAGGCGACAAGGTAAACTTTATTTACAGTTGATTTTAACGTTACAATCGTCTGATAGGACGTCGAGGCGTTTGTAGGCTAGGACGTGTCGTCGTATTCACGGATAACTTTCGACAGTCATTGAATGGAGAGTTCGTTGACCGAATACCGAATCGTTGTTCGAATTTGCATGTGTCATTGACTCGGTGCAACACGGCGCGTCAGGCGGCCCGTCGGCCTATAGATACTTTTCCTTTCAGTAGCTGCTGAGAAACACTTTTCTCTTCGCCCCCGTGACACGGTCGTTCGGTTAGCGGTTTTAGAGGAAACTAGTGAAGACGTTTGACCTTACGATGACGTATACTGATCGCGATAGCGTGAGCTTGCGGTATTTACGCGAATATTTATGACTTTTACGATCTAATAATAATAATTGATTTAATGTAACATTACAAATACGTATACAACGTGAAACTTATGTCAGAAATACGGGCGATTACATTAATATCATAAGACGTAGAGGTTACTGGTTTATAACTATGAGTAAAGAAAGAAAAACCGTTAAAATTACTTTATTAATTAGGCATATACATAGTTATCTATATAATGTGTTTTAACGGTGTGACAGATAATTATGTTAATGTAAATTATTATTCACTTAACAATTACACATATTAATAATTTCATAGTTTCATAGACACGGAAGGTAAGACAGTTTTAATAGGATATTCAGCGAGAATTAATATCAAGGAAAGAGCTAGCCTAAGAGTTTGGCAAGAATCTTCCGGCCATCAAACACGTCGAGTCGGAATGTGCGAAATCCAATAAAGAACTTGGAACACCTGTAAGTTATTACATTCTTCCGGAGATGCTGGGCGGCGGCGGCGCTCCAAAATTCACCTCAACTTTACTCAGAGATTGCTTGTCCAACTTTTACTCGGCGAATTCCTTCAATTAGTATCATTCGTAACCAAAGTTGTTCCATGGAATGTTTTTATAATTGCAACATTCAATGCTAGTTTGCGGTTGAAAGATCTTTATATCTCATTGAGATACATAATTATATAACTTACATGAGAACACTGTTAAATAGAAGTAACCCGGTGTGGCTGATTTTACATTACACTATAATCACTATTGCTACATTGTAATATTCACTCATCGAGCACAAAATAAAAATCATAATGTGGGTAGGCAGATCATTGCATTTGTGTTTGCAATTTTAAAACTGCTTTGAGGTTCATTCTGACAAATTGGTTTGAAATGTCATAACACTGTCCATTATATTAATCTCATATCCTTGTAATAATCACACATATTTAAACGTTTTAATTTAAAATTAGATAACTTTTATCAGCTGTAATTATAGCTGGTTACTCCTCTTCTGCACTAATCGCTAATGTATGTGGTTATCGTATATATTTACACAATCACAGCCAATGTACAACAACGATATGATCACAAATAACATTATAATTATAACTATGCATGTATACGGTGTTGGCTTCTATCTCTCCTCATCACTGAGTAGGCCTAGAGCATACTCCATCACGCTCCTGTAATGCGGATTGGTCTATAAGGTAATATTGGTTGTATTATTTGTTTAGTTTTACACATTATATAGGTTAACGTTTAACCTGAAACTTAAAAAAACCAAATTGCAAATTTATAAATACTAGGTGAGCCAGCAAACGTTGTTTTGCCATATAAATTATGATTTATTTCACCTTGTGTCCGTAAAACCCAAATATTTTACGGAACCCTATTTTTTTTATACTTTTATATTAATAAAATATAGCCTATGTTACTCGTGGATAATGTAGCTTTCAAATGGTGAAAGAATGTTTTAAATCGGTCTAGTAGTTTTTGAGCCTATTCATTATAACCAACCAAACATACAAAGTTTTCCTCTTTATAACATTAGTGTAAATTAACTTAACCTATAGATAGATGTGTAAGAAAAGAAAAGGGAATTTAGGGAAATGCCAGATTCCAAATTTATTTCTTGTCAAAGCCATGTAGCAACATTTCGATCCGTTTAAATATAAAACTAGTTGAATATGAGAAAATTTATAGGCCACAAGTAGTAACGAATACTTTACAAGCACAGTACAGTTGATTCTTTACAGAACTGTGAGTAGTGAAAAACTCAGGGAGTATACTGAAACAACGACGAAGCATGACTTTTGAATATTATTAGTAAAAACTAAGTTCGTATAAAATTTTGTTTTATTTCGTTTAATATTATACACATTAATTAATTCCATGCAATACCATCATAAATAATCACCATTTCTTTCAAGAGTCACACTCATTGGTTCCTCAAAAAATATTTTGAAAGAGACTGAAATAAAATACTTTTTATGCATTCTCATACTTTTAACAGGACTAACTGCCGTTAGTTTAGAAATATACAAATACTTACATTCAATATCTAAAATGAATAATACTTGCGAAAGAAGATGATATAACCGTTTAATTTAAAATATGTTGCTTCGTTACGCGTCAGACAATAATATCCCTTGGTGGGTGTACATTACAATTGCAAATGCGGTATTAGCATACATGCTTTGTGTGTTCCAGCCGAGGTGCCAACTCAAGGCGACTTGCGATATCCTTATGAGCAAAACAAACCTGTCACATATTTCTAATATATATATAACAATGATGATAATTATAATACGTCAATATTATAATTATCGTTCTCATAATTATTTTTTGACAGGTTGACCCCGTAAGGCATAACGGTTAAAATTGAAAGGGTCCTGAAGTCGATTATAGGTGGCGCAGAAAGTTAAATGACAAGTTCAAATTTCTGTTTTTGGTTTGGGTGGATCCTATTAGTACTAGTAACAGCATCACCTTCGACTCTGGGAATCCTAGTATAGAGTATAAGCGTGTAGCCTTATTTATTTTTAACTAGCTGTACCCAGCGCACGTTACTACGCATATAAAAAAGTAATATCAAAAAAGTTGTATGATATATTAACCATATTGTGTCCGATCGATATAATTTTGGTACCAAAACCTTTATCACAGTTCACATTCAGTGTTTATAAAGGACATACAGACAAACATTCATTTTTATATATTAAGAAGATATACTTAAAAAAGAAGGGTCTCAATTCGTCTGTATTTTTTTATGTACGTTACTTGATTTCTTTTTACTGGGTATACCGATTTGGGTGAATCTTTTTTTCATACAGCCGACTTTAAACAGACATCGTCTACCGTGGGTGACCACGAAGATCAACTAATATGTTATCGACAAATAACTTATAAGCCACTTATTACCGACTTTCCAGCACTGCAACTAAAACTTAATAATTAAAATATAAAATAATCACCTACGAACATTACGGGTATAAATTGTTCTAGTTAAAACTTTTCGAAGCTTCAAAAAATATCTGCTATGTATGTTACTCATTCTCCCTTATATTTTCATGATTATTATATGTATGTACATATGTAGAATATATATTCTGCATGCTGTTTTTGCTTGTAGAAGATTGGACATGTAGAGTAAAATTATTGTGTAACATTTGTTGGTAGACCTAATAAAGGATCAAATAGAAATAACTTCGAAAAGAATTAAAAAAAGAGTTTCCGATATCCATAGACATCGAATTATATAAAGAAATAATTTTTAAAAACTTGTTGGTGTCATCATATTAATTCAACAAGATCTAAGTTTTTTTTTTCAAATTCGTATGAGTATTTTGATTTATTTTAATAACACTGCGACTTTCTGCTCTTATGATAACACTGCAAATTTAAGTCCTACTGTAAACAGTAAAGACATCATTATAGACAGTTCAAAAGACATTTCAGCAATTGTAAACAGATATTAACAATTTGCATCAATTTGTTATCGCTACTTGGATAAAATTCATTAGCCAATTTTAACAAATGCTACTTTAAAACGCTGTAAATTTATTGAATAATCATTTGAAGCTTATAAAATTAATGCTTTGCTTGTAAAATACCTAATAGTTTATTACTTTGTTGTTTATTTTTATAGTATTTTATTATTTATTTATGTGCACTAATTAGAATTATATTAAACGCAAGCATATGATATGTTTCAGGTACGTACATCATCTCATCCATACCCTAAACCGCCAAAGGCAGTAAGTTTTTTGTACAATTTACCTATTTGCTTAAGTGTTACAATTTAATATCTTCTTCTTCATATATGTATATAAATATCGTATCACGGTGTTTGTCCACGATGGACTCCTAAACTACTTAACTGATTTTAATCAAATTTTGCACACCGTGTGCAGTTTGTAGTTGCATCTCATCTCAGGTCGTCTAAATTTATAGTCGCAATATTATTTTATTGCAAATGATTTGTTTAATATCTTACAAAGGATTAGTTCCATAAGATTCTAACAGATGGCGGTGTAAGGTGATTAGTCGGCTAAATTGCGTATCTAAACCTTAGTTACAGCGTGGCCGGGTCTGTTTTCATATACTATAACTATTCTGCTCGTGTATGTGTTACTGAAGTCATCCTAAACACTGAGACAGATTTTGATGAAAAATTTTGTATATGTAACACAACATTTATATGTATACGGAATCGTTTAGATTCACAGTACAATCCGATAGAAAATGTATTTTTGTTTTTCAGGAAGATCAATACATAAAGTATAGAATCATCAGTTATCATTATCAGTTTTTAAAAATTATCATTAGTATATCTAAAGTATTATCTATGGAACACAAGTATGTAATTAATTGTGTACATTACCACTAAAAAGTAAATGATGAAAAGAGAAACAAACTGTTATCAATACTCATTTCTGTCTATACGATTTAAAAATGTAAAGGACATAAAATACGAGGTCATACAAAACAAATTACTCAATTCGATTCCTTTGATAATCGCCGGCATGAAGCACGATTCGCTGTCACTGGAAGCTTTACAATAATTTACGACGCTGATCCAACTGTGACATTTCTGGTTTCCCAAATAATACTTTACTTGCCCAGATTATAAGGCTAGATCAAAAGTATTAAAAGGTATTATACTTTTCTTTAAACGTGTATCGTTCCACATATCTATTACTTAAGAAAGCAATTATAAAAGTATTTTTTTTTTTAATAATTTATATACACGTATACAGTATATGTAAAATGGTAACAAAGTAATTTTGTACACAGGTACAAAAGTATTAAAAAACCTTGTAAAACGTCATTTTAACTGTATAAAAACGTTATACTTAATATAAATTTATCTGCCTATCAAAATATTATATCTTGAATAATAATTTCAAATTACTCTATCAACTACTTTTCGAACTTTGCGGCTAGAAACATACAAAAACGATTTAAACTGTTATGGATATCGATTTGTTATTGTAAAAATCCCTTGCAGTATCTTGTGTAAATATCTACATATACCTATGTGTGTTTTTTTAGTTATATCTATTTGTAAGAACGCACCTCAAGCTCAAAACGTAATTGAAGACAACCGTGCACGCCTTGTTGGAGCTCTAGGATCTATTTGTTACACCCCGTGATTACATATCATTAAAACGCTGAATGCAGTTGGTAGATAACTAATTAGTATATTTTAACACCTGCAAGATTTAATGACTGATTCACGAAAACACATGCGAGCACAAACTTTAAATTTCGAAACAATCAGACTGTAAATATATGGCACACCGTTCGACGCACCGTTGGTAAGAGGGTTCCGAACGGATCCGGATATATTAATTGCGTTACATGATTGTACTCGTGAATGCATCCGCGCGGAAATTAGAATCAGCCAAAGACGTCGGTAAGTAACAGGCCCAAATAAAGTTGTTTTACACCGTCCCCCTTCGCGTAATAACCAATTTCGCTGACCTTAAGTCATCCTCTGACAATATTATATTTCTTTTAAATCCGAAGGAAAAACAAAGAATTGAGAATTATTGCAACGTTTTATAGCACCGTTGCGAACACGCATAAAATTTATAGGCGTTAACGTCTCTACGACTCGCAATAAACAGTTAGTGGGCTGAGTAAGCCGGGGAGGTGGGAGGAGGGATTATTATTTTCTTTTGACGGGAATTTGCGTTTTTTGAATATCCACCGCGGACGCATCATTTTGCTATTAAGGGCTAGACGGAGCGTCGTCGAGAGCATTGCTTTATCAAATATTAAAGCCGGTGCAACGGTTTCCGAACAAATCCTACAGCACATTTAATATTTTACTTAAAACGGTCTGCGGTTTTCGTCGGCGGAGTTTTCCTGCGAGTTGACGCTTAAGTTTTGCTTTAGTACGCCCGGAGCGGAGCGAGGCGCTACTATTAACTGATTTAGTAAGAGAAATTATTAATGAAATGCAAGGGCTGTTTTCGTACAATCTTTGGTAAGACAGTAGATTAAATTGAATTTTAATTACTGTTTGGGTAACATCTAAATCCAGATGTATGCATTTGATGTAACAGAATATTTGTTAAAAAAGTTGTCAAAAAGTGTTCATAAAAACAACCTGCAATAAAAAATTATTAAAAAAAAGTTATCGTTCAATTGATATGAGGTAATTCAGTTATGATTTTTTATAAGTCAATGTCTAAGAGTTAAGAACAAAAAAATACATTCAGAAACATAATGATAAATAATAATCATACAGCTGCATCTATCTTTATGTTTCATAATCTGGACATGCCCATATTAAACCACTTTGTTTCCATATAAGTTTCCAGCTTTCCATATAAGCTGCCCCTGGTTTCATTTTATTAGTGTTATGTTAATGTAGAAAAGAACTAGCAAATTCATTTAGCAGCTACACAAAGAGATTGTTTGAATTGCGCAACACGATATGAAATTTGAATGCAAAACTCGGTAACTTGTACCGCATTTTGTTAAATCGGACTGGTGCTAGAGTCTCGCTAAAACTTATGCCTACATGAATATTCAGATAAAGCGACACTATATCCAAAATCTGAGTAAAATTTATCTTGGACAAAATATTTTTAGTATCTCTATGAAACTGCCGAGGGGTTGTACGTCACTCGTTGGATAGCTGAATACTAGTTATGCATGTAAAGGAAACTGGATTGTCAACCTAGGATGGTACTATACTATGATACTAATCTGGAGCAGGTTCACCAAGCACGCACCAGATTTTTTTAATTATAAATAGTTATTTAATTCAATACTCAATGAAGCTAGCCACCTACTAAGCACCTTCTGCAGTGTCTGAAATAAATATATTATTACATTATACATATATGTGTTAGATACAAAACAAGTGAACACAAATAAGGCAACACGTTCATATATTAAAACCAGTCTATAATTTAACCATCGAACTATTTACGAGGACAGAATTAATTGAAAACCGATGCCCTCCTTTCTTTTTTACTAAACATTTTCACCACAAATTCGACTGACAATAGTGAGTCACTTGAAAAACACCGATTTCCATATTTTCGCTTTTAGCACAAACGTTTTTGTCTGGTGAATTATTCCAGAAAATAGAGATAGTTCGAAACGAACGGGACACGGAAGCGAAAAACAAAATGCATTGCAAAATACTTGCTAACACGAACAACAAACATTTCGTTAAATATCTTCCTATCTCCCTCCGGCTGTATCGCAACTAGGAATCAACTTGTCTCCTGATGAATATGCAAGTAAAACAGGACACCGGGTGGCTAAATGAATTATTCTTAATGAAAAGATACTAACGATTTCAAGCTTTGCGAAGCTTGAATACTGCTCAGATTGCAGTCCCATAAACATAAATAGTGTATATATGAATGTACCGTATACGTTTATATTTTCTTACTAATTCTTTGCTTCATAGCAATAATGACTTCGGCGTTCGTATACGTATGATAATATTTAATTACATTAAACCCGTGTCGGTTAATAAAACACTTGAAATTCTCATTGAGAAACATTGGATTGAAAAGTATATAATAACACTGTACTCGTATTATTAAAACATTATCTGGTATAAAAATCCACCAACTATTTCTGGTATGTTGCGATCAGAAACATACGGAAATAGGATTTATCTACATTATATAAACATTATTTATTATACCAATATTATATACATAGGTAGTATAGATAAATTATTTTTATTACATAATTTAATTTTTACCAAGCGAAAGAGTTTGTATGAACGCTAATCTCAGGTACTACTCAGGTACGATTTAAAAAAAAAAATTGTGTTAGTTACAAAATTAAATGTTTCAAGATGGTACGAATTTCGCTGAGTCAACTAGTATACATGTGTCATATCTACTGAAACTAAAGGTTTATACTTGAATTTCGATCGATAGACGGTCATACGTACAAATCCGTATTTGACCAATGTTATAGACTACGGAATCTACATCTCCCACTGCGAAAAAAATTAACACTTTATGCCGTGTACATGAATACTTATATAAAATAATTGTTGCATACCAGTTATATCAATCCTACTTAGTTGCACTATTTAAGTTCACTTTGTTCGACTTCGCTCAAATAAATTCTATTACTATGTAATTTCAAGCACTACTTACAGATATCACTGTATTACTGATAAAACTGATAATTATACTTAATTTCCTTAACTTTATAAAATACTTTAATGTAATAAATATTTATCATTAAACTTTTATTCATAAAACCTTATCTTATTCTTAGTAGATATAGTATAACTATGTACTAGTAGATTCTTAGTAGATATAGTATAACTATGTACGTAGATTCTTAGTAGGTATAGTATAACTATGTACGTAGATTCTTAGTAGGTATAGTATAACTATGTACATAGATTCATTTAAGGGTAACAAACGTGTAACTCTTTCATATAGTGTATCTTGAATGTTTTCATTACACACGTACGGCTGATAAGCAGTCAAAGGCCCCGCTTTTGTAAACAGACTCGCTAAGTTTTGGCATATTAATCAGTTTAAAACAACGAGTTTTAACTTAAATTACTTATTTGCAAGATTATACAAAATGTTTTAACTCTGTGATAGCGAATACCAAAGCGTAGATACCAAAGTGTGAATACGAAATTAGATAATCTTTATATCTAATGGTAACCAACGATATCGTTATTGAATTGATATTTGATACACAATACACAAGCCTTAAAAGTCCAAAGGTATTCTTAAATCAGTACCCAACATAAGGCAATAAATGACATTTTTAAATAAGAAAAAAGAAACAACATTATGGTAAAGCAGCGCTACTGCTCGTAACTACATTGATATTAACTTCGATAGAAAGTATGAATGTCCATACGTATTTTAATGTCCTCAGGCGACAAGAGGAAAGAAACAACGTGTTTGTAAAGCGTTACTGTTGCCGATGAACTTCCTTAACATCCAAAGTGTTTGATACCTTTGCGCGGTACTGCCTAACAAAGGAACATTTGTTGCTGACTTACTGACATTGCAACTGAAACATTATATGAGCCCTTACAATTATATGGCACTTTTATTCGTTGATCGGACGTGTTTTGTGTCCTTGATAAGAGATGGCGCCACGCATGAACCCAACTTAATTTATCATTCGTTACTAAAGTTATAAGAACTGGTTCCTAACGTATGTATACCTAAATGTATCGAAAGAATATATAATTAAAAGGTATAACATTCGCAGTGTGAGCTATTATAGCAACCTAAGACCACGTCTGTTTCAGTAATTACCTCCATTTTTAATTGGAATAACATTCTATGTATGTCAATGTGACAACCACACACATGTAAATGTATTTTATAACAACAATATTCATGAATGTTAGTTAATGAGTCGGTAACATAAATTACGTATTAATCTTACGAAAAATTAAATTTTTAAATAAATGCTCACCAAAAAATTAAAAGAGTTTTTAAGGTTTTAGATCGCATTTACATAACAAAATCAAACTTCTTGTGTTTGTTTTCTTCTGTTGTTCTTTACATTACTGAAATAAATGAAAAATATTTTTTAATACGCTTACGATTTTGAGAAAGTATGGATGCTGATTTTGAAGTAAGAATCGCTATGTATAAAGACTTAGAGAAATTTTTGAACGCAATAACGACTAATGCAAACAGTTTCGCATTATTATTAAACGCGTCTCGACACGTGGTCCCAGAACACCCCTTAAGCCTATTACGTTAAAATGCGTTAACGTCAACTGAAATCAGTTTAGCGTACCATCCTGTATAAATGCTTCATACCTTTCCGGTCTTTAAACAGTAATGAAGGGGAGATGTTTTCCTTTGACACCAACTGTTTGAAATTCTTGTGACAATTAAATGGTTGTTTGTAAACATGAGCACGATAACGCGAAGGCGATATATTTCACGGAACCGCTGTTCGTCGACCTAAGCCAGACATTCTTTGAAATAGTTTTACAAAGGTTTAAGGAAGTAATTATCATATTATTTGATAATCATACATGATAGCCTAATGTTTGGAAGACAGTCTTCTGATTTTCTGATTTTATAATGACCTCTAATTTTTTTATACCTGTCCTTGTCACCGATATATTTTTTGATTTATCATAATATATGACTACAATTCCACCTCATGGTTATTATGGGCAAGGATACAATCTTAGGTACTGAAATAAAAGTCAATTACTCTTGACTTAAAAACATCCAAATTATCACTTGCCAACTAAAACATTTTGAGGGGTTCCGCATATAATACCAGAGTACCCCATGATGTTTCAAACGTGAATAGATTAGGGTTGCCAATTCGTACTATTATATGTGATACTGTACTTTGTATATTTGGGAGCCCAGTGCCTCTATGGTTCAATAAATGTATAGAACACAAATAATATATGTATTTCAGCTACATTAAACTAATTATATTTTCAGTACAGACATCTAACAAGAAATGAACCTTCTTTTCCGAAATTTATGAACTTCTTTAGTTTGTGTGTATACCTGCATGCGTGCATTTTAAAAATAAAAAATTATCAAACAAAACCAAAATTATTCTTTACAAAATTAATCTTTCAAATTAATATTTCTTAGAAGTACGAGAACTATAGTTTTTTGAAGTGTATAAGAAGTAGAAGAAATGTTGGAAGCCTTAGAAGGTTTCAAGACATATCACTGGGGCAGTTTTGTGTGTGTTGTTTGTGAGGAAATCAAAAGATGCGAGATCCAAACACATCAAGCTCAGTAATGTATTATGATAATAATGAACCACTCAGATTTACACTGTACAAATTTCTACAGATCAATTGAATACCTGCCGTTTGTGAGAGTCACTGTTTACAACCTATCGGAATCAATAACCGTGTAATTACATCCCACAATTTCAGTATTTTTTTTAATTAAATCATCATTTTCAAATTAATTCGATTCAATGGAAATGGCGTAAGCGTTTAAGTAGGAGCACTCCAATTCCAATTATCAACTATAGCTTCAATCAAGATTCCATCAACAAACTTTTATGAAATAACTTGCTGCTCTGACGGACGTCCTTTGTAAAGTCCAATATGAAATACAAAATAATTATTATGAGTGTAGCACCATTGATAGTATCACTATCAACACTATATTAAAAATTTGTTATTTCATTTCATTCATTAATTGAGAAGTACCACGATCGCTACCAATCAGCTATCAATAGAATCAGTTTATCGAGATAACAAATATCAGCAAGATCGTAAGCTTCGTAGGTAGTTTTTTATTAAAACCTCATCTAAAGATATTTATCGTCTTAAGTGCCCCTTTCAACTCTAACACGCTTCCACAACGTACACGCTAGAAAAACCCACTCCACAATGTCGTGTGCGGTACGCCGAAACACCAGTCATGATGATTCACCGATGTAATTATTAATGAGGAACAGGTTACTCACTCACTCACTCAATTGTAATAAGTTAGTACATTAGGATGGAAATTGAACTGTAATAGAGATGCCATTAAAAGGGTCATGGCCCTCTTGATTTATGGGAGTTCTCAACTACTCTCCTAAAACACTTCGTAGTGTGAAAACAATGGCGATACGTTCGCAGTTTGTATAGACGACGTCTAAACATATCTTTATATATATAATTCTTGATACGCCTGTTTGTGGCAACATAACTTATGAACGACTTGATCGATTAAACGTTTTGGTGTATGAAGGTGTCATAGACAAGTAACGCATAAAACTAAACACTATAAATTTTGTAGAGTAAAATGTATAGTTATTTAAATGTATGTTAATTTTTAATGACATTTCTTTTTATTCAATAAACCCCATCTCGGAATGAAACTTTAGATAATCTAAATTTGATATTATTACGCTTAAATCGCTAGAATCAGGATGAGAGTATATCCTAGTAAAACCACATTGACCGCGACGCGATTTTCTAGGAAGCAACGTATTGATCAGAACCAGTATAAAATTTACCTAGAACTGGCGCCGAGTTCATTGAAGGGTAAATCATTAGTATTTCATTCAATAAATGTCAATCTCGAATAACAATCTGGGTTATTTCCATTTTCCTTACTGTGAATCTAATATCAAAACTAACTTTTGCCTGCGGAAAAATGGGTTTCATAAATCGAAATTTCTAAAGTATTTCATAGTTCATCGAGTTTGATACTCGTGCAATTAACTGCGAGGTTTTGAGAAGACCATGTTAACTGAAGGATCGAAAGAGAATGAAAATTATGTTTAACTGTTACTCTATGTGTAAACGGAGTTTGATACTCGTGCGATGAACAATGCTGTACGGAAATCGTACATTTTTCCGGGATATTAGCCTCTACGCTATTCCACACTATAATTAATATCTGTGCCAAATTTCACTCAGTTTCGTACAGCTATTCAGGTGTGGTTGAACAACAAACATTCATCGCATATATATGTTATTAATATTAAAATAAATATGTATATCGACACTTCACAGTTAACAAGAGATATGGTCATAACTTTAACAATCTAAATATTATTTATAAATTTAAAATGTAACAACAACATTTTTTTATATCATTCCAAAAATATCTCTACATTTACCACGAAACCCTACGGCAACTCCAATTTACGCTTGACCAGTTTTTGTTTTTGTTTTCAAGTCAATAACTTATACATTTTTTGTACTGCGCCACGTGTATATAGTACATTATATTCCAAATCATTACTCTCGTTATTATTGATAGAACCACAAGCGAATTTCAAATAAATTGCCCTTTGGAGAGAAGTATTACAAAAGTTGCGATGTCATGAATCCGTCTATTGATCCTTCCAAAGATGGCTCTTCAAGCAATCGCGATTGCCAAAATTGTGTCCGGGGGTCCTTAATTAATTCGTGCCGGGATTCGTTAATGATAAAAATAATGACGTAGCCTAGTTAGCAGTCGAACATCGTGGTAAACGAAGGGTATAGAATTTGATTCCAGTTCAATTTGATAGAAGCTTCCGTAATGTGACAGTTATTGACTGGTATTTATTTTTGGGTCTTATTTGATATGCCTATTACGCATTATCTGCAATGGAAAAACCAAATTGTATATCTGTGCAGACAACGTACGAATGCAGGAAAAGGACATAATAATTCGTCACTTATGCAGGAAATATTGGATATTTATATTCAGATTCAGTAATAATGTGTACTTCGTAACTAATTTGGATATTTCATACATCTTATACTAATATATAAAGCTGAAGTGTTTGTTTGTTTGATTGTTTGAACGGGCTAATCTCAGGAACTACTGGACCGATTTGAAAAATTCTTTTAGTGTTA